>BQNB010046497.1:3042-43660 GCA_026074375.1 Tanacetum coccineum
TCCATTTATACATGTCAATGATTGGGTCATTGATGTATCTTACATCCTCTAGACCAGATATTATGTTCTCAGTTTGTGCATGCTCAAGATTTCAAGTTCAACCAAAAGTTTCTCACTTGAATGCAGTAAAAAGGATCTTTAGATACCTAAAAGTTCGACCCAATCTAGGCCTTTGGTATCCTAAGGACTATCGTTTTATATTGGAAGCTTTTTCAGACAGTGACTATGCAGGTGCCAGTTTGGACAGGAAATGCACAACAAGAGGTTGTCAATTTCTTGGTTCAAGGTTAATCTCTTGGCAATGTAAAAAGTAGACTGTGGTGGCTAATTCAACTACTGAAGCTGAATATATTGCTGCTTCTCACTGCTGTGGTCAAGTGCTTTGGATCAAAAACCAGATGTTGGATTATGGATACAATTTTATGGAGACAAAGATTCATGTTGACAATGAGAGTGCTATTTGTGTTGTCAAGAATCATGTCTACCATTCTAAAACAAATCATATAGAGATTATGCATCATTTCATTAGATACTCGTATGAGAAGAGATTGATAGAGATGGTCAAGATACACACTAATAATAATGTAGCTGGTTTGCTCACTAAAGCTTTTGATGTGAGTAGATTTAATTTTCTAGTGGCAAGCATTTGTATGCTTAATCTATAGCTGCATGATCTCAGGGGAGGTTAATGGTGTTTAAGTGCAGTGGATTATACACAAGTGCTATTTGGATTGAAGTTAGAAGGTAAACATGATGATCAGTTACTTAATACTGCCGGGCTTAGCTTTCTCTATTTGAAGAAACTTTGTACTGCTGGTACAAAAAGTTTATACTGCTAGGCTTGGTTAGTACTGCTTAGTTGTCATGGGTAGATTGATGCTTGACATGGTTTGGAGATGATTTTTAGATGAATTTAAAGCTTAATCTGATATCTCAAGGATTAGCACTGCTGGGTTAAGCAAAGCAATATGGTTGGAGTTGAGGGGAGGATATTGATGATAGCATGAATGTCCTTTCAGTGTTGGTTGTACACCATATAACAAATAGTCATCAATTCACCATGTCTAATAGACAAGAAAGAATTGGCTATTCCAGGGCAAACGACAACTGGTAAAGAATAATCAAATCCGTTGATGGCTGATAGTTTGCCAAAAACTATACTTTCAACTAAGATGGTGGGATGACTTGAGGTTAAATTTAGGAAGAAATGGGTCAAATGTAGTATTTTGGTTTGGTTAACAGTTTTTGACTTCTATTCATGGGTTATGCATAAATATGGATCCTCATGAATTCTCACATGTCTATCTAGTTGTTTCTAGTGTGTTTGTGATGAATAGAGGCATGTTGTTGCATGATTATTGGAGAAAAAGTTAATACTGCTAGGCAAATTCTTAATACTGATGGGCAAAAATATTAGTACTGCTAGACAAAAGTTAATACTGCTAGGCTAGTATTAGTACTGCTGGGTTACCGTTTACACTGTTTGGTCAATAACAGATTTTCAACTCTTTGAATATTACCGTTGAGGTTTTTACGCAACTGACTGAGTATATAAGGTTCTTAATTTTGATAATTGTAATCTTTACCTTATTTACACGATTTCTTTTAAAAGCTAAAGATACAATTTATTCGCTTATCCGCTTTCAAAACCTTATATACTCTCTATAAAATCTCAATTGCTTTTACCAAACACTAATTCATTCTAAATCGATCTTAACCCAGCACTCACATCAGTATTTTGTTCATAACTTATATACACATAGCTAATATAGACTTCTGCGACAAGCATAACATGGTGGCTTTTCTTCAAAAGCCAACTAGAAGTAAGGAATTCCATCAGATGGTAGACTTTCTTGCTGGTAGTCATATCAGGTATGCTTTAACTGCAAATCTTACTATCTATGTTTCTCTAATTGAACAGTTTTGGCAAACTGTTACTGTCGATACAATCAATGATGGAGAACAATAGCTAATTGTCACAGTTGATGGGAAAACAATTGCTATAACTAAAGCATCTGTTAGGAGACATCTCTAATTAGCAGATGCAGATGGTATTAGTTCTTTGCCTAATACTGAAATCTTTGATCAGCTCACTCTAATGGGGTATGTTTCAAATGAAGACAAACTTACTTTTCAAAAAGGTAAATTTTCACCCAAATGGAATTTTTAAGCCATACCATATTACATTGTTTAAGTCCTAAGAAAACTTCTTGGGAACAATTTTCGAGTAATATTGCAACTGCAATCATTTGTTTAGCTACAACCAGGACTTTTAAGTTTTCAAAACTAATTTTTGATGGTATGGTGAAAAATGTGGATAGTAAAACAAATTTTTTGATGTATCCACGATTTATACAAATCATTTTGAATAAATATAAAAGGCTTCTTAATCAACATAACAGAACATATGTTGCTCCTTCTTTAATACAAAAACTTTTTAGCAACATGAAACGAGGTTTTTCAGGGGTACACATACCTCTATTTGATACTATGTTGATTCATGACCAACCTGGTTAGGGTGAAGGACCAATACTCACTATTGAGTCCCAACACACACCTATTGCTTCTCCATGAAGCTTGACGTGTATGGAGCCAATTAATGGCTCATTGCCCGTGGTGATGTTTCTAACCCACCGACAACCTATCTTCGACATGGATACATTCTGTAGTCTAGTGATAGCTAATCACCCTAACTGGGGGTGTCAACCCAATAGATCTATTCATAACATTCGCATCTCGACAGTCCAGTCATACAGTTCATGATAATGGGCTTAGATATGGGTTATCGCTACTTAGGCCAACACGTAAACAAACCTGAAACTTAACCACTTGTGTTCAATTGTAAAGCAAGCATGTTTTTCACCCAAAAACTTTGTAAACAAAAGCATGTACAACGTGGGGCATGACAAACACCTTCATTGAGCAAATGCCAAGTGTATCACAAATAATGCGTCACGCAAATCGTCGAATGCAACCTATTTAATTTAAGGTTTTCCCCCCCCGTATAAGTACTAATCACATTGAATAATCTCTACTATGCATAAGTCTATTTAGCTAATCACCATCTAATTGTTGAGTGAAAACATTTTTTTATAATTGTAAAACATTTATAAATATCTGAATAATGTAATTTTTAGTTTATACCTGTATGTTTGTAGTTCCTCCTGGAAGTGTTGTCCGTTTCCTCGGTATTGTTTGTGTTCCTCCTGGTAGTGTTTGTAGTCTCCTGGTAGTTGTTTTTTGGTTCGTCCTGGTATTAGGTTTGTGGTTACTACTGGTTAGTGTTTGTGGTTCCTCCTGTTAGTGGATTTGTTGGTTACAACTATTAAGTTGTGGTTCCTCCTGGTAGTGTTGTGGTTCCTCCTGGTAGTGTTGTGGTTCCTCCTGGTAGTGTTGTGGTTACTACTGGTAGTGTTGTGGTTCCTCCTGGTAGTGTTGTGGTTACTACTGGTAGTGTTGTGGTTACTACTGGTAGTGTTGTGGTTACTTTCTAAGTCTGACCCGACTATAATGACCCACTAAATCACATTTTCATGACTTGGGTTCTAAAGAGAAATTTAGCAAACAATAATTTTGAACAACTTTTCCGAGTTCATGTCCGAGACCCGAAACTCGACCGAAATGGGCGAAAAAGCACTCGCATCAGATCTGATGCAGTGTATCAATTACCAAAAAGACAGATTTTGCCCCCGCCTTACGACCCGTTATCACTCGCTTTTAGACTTAAAAAACCTCGCGATGAAGTAAAACATCATTCTAAGCAACTTTCGTGTTTCGCCGGAAGGCTGAAACGGACTCGAAAGTGCTCAAATCGAGCTTTTAAATTTCTGACAGCAAGCGTCATGTATACAAGTGCTGAAATTAAATGTTTGAAATATATATCTCGTTTTCGCCGTAACTTTTTCGTTATTAAGAGTTAGAAGCTCTACCATATATCGAAACGATCGTATCGGATAGCTCTATCATATTTCAAAGCCTGAATTCAGATTTTATGAAAACTCGATCCTCATTTGGCATGCCAAACTTTCTGCCCATTTATATTGCTTTCAAAACACGCTCAAAACTCATTTTTACATGTTTAAAAGTCCTAATAGTGATTTAAGCTACAATAGAGCTAACATATGCATAAAATGAATATTGAAAGAACATAAAGGGTTCTAGATGACCTTATGATGTATGATGATGATGATCAATGTAATCTAAACCCTTGTTTAGATAGAAATCCAAAGCTTGCACCAAAGAAAACCCTAGTTTTCTTAAATAAACCCAACTTCCTTTCTGATTAAAGCTTGAAATGGTTAACCAATGCTTGGTAATATCTTAAATGTCTTAGATATGATGTTTAATAGGAGTTAAAGTTGTAGAAAAATTTATATGGATTTGGTTGGGAGTTGATTGCAAACCGTGGGTTGTATGAGACCAAGGGAAAGAGTTTTGTGAATTTTTTTACTAAGTGTTATGAGTTGTAAGTGATATCTCTCATTAGTTACTTGCACTTATAAGGTTCAATGGTCAAAAAGTAAGTAATAGTATTCAAAACAACACCTTGAGGGTTTTAAGGATTCTTGTTTATGTGTCAAGAGTCAAAGAGACAAGGTAAGGCTAGGTTTTAATTGCAAGAGATGTACCATTGACCAAAGTGTATAAAATTTGCATTTTCCTATCATACATATGTCATTTATAGTCTTATGGAAATGATATTAGAAAGGAGTAATATGGTATTATTAAATAAATAATATAATATTTTCTTAGCTAGCTTACTTGCACGAATTTATACTAGTTACAACTTGTATAAATTACATAAAGATGTGTTTACTTGCAATTACTTGCATATTGTTTCATTTCTAGTGAACAAGGTGTAAATAACATTTACTTGGCTAAGTTAAATAAAAAGTTAGTTATCGTGTAGAAATCCGTGGTATTGATGAGCGATACTAAATTAACGTGCTTCCTTTATGACTTAAACCGCAAAAAGAACGTCGCGAAACGTATACACTTTACGTATCCGATAAAAGTAAAATGAACAAAGTTAATAATTATTTTCAAAATAATTATATAACCCTTGCTTGATGTAAACATTTAATGGTTTGATGTCCGTTTACATTGAACGCTAATATTTGGCGTACGCGATTTAAACTTAATTCATGAAATCACAAGCAACCGCGTACAATACTAAAAATAAATAGTACATTTATTGACGACGACAATGACTTGAAAACACAGGGTGTTATAGACTTCTCCCGTTAAACGAGCCTTGTCCTCAAGGCCTACAAGCTGGCACTGACGGACGTGCAGTCTTGCGAAAGGTGTGGGTATTTCTTCTTTAATTGGTCCTTCATTCCCACGGACTCAGGACCTCGCTTAGAGTTCCATCGAACATTGACTAATGGTATTCGGCTTGCTTCAACGATGACTCACCCCACAATTTCAACGTTCCACACAAATTGGAGTTGTGTCACAAATGAAGTCCATCAACAAAAGGCTAATGTTGTCGGCATGACACATTTTCAGATTAGATACATGAACTAATATGAACTCTGCATTAACTCTTCTTGAAGTTTCAAGCTGTAAGCAATCTTCTCCAACCCTTTTCTATCACCTTAAAAGGGTCCACATACCTAGGGTTAACTTCCCCGTTTGCTAAAAACGTACGACCCCTTTCCAAGGCGAAACTTTAAGCATGACTTAATCCCGACTTGGAATCCATGGTTACCGTTTCAAAGTCAGCGTAACTCTTCTGTCGATCACGAGCGGCGATCCATCCCTTTGCTTGATCTGGATTAATTTTCTCAGTGGTTCCTGAATTCTTTCTGACCGAGTATTTGAGCTTCTCCAACTTCAGTCCAACAAACAGGTGAACGACACTTTCGACCATAAAGTGCTTCGAATGGTGCGGCCTTGATGCTAGCGTGATAGCTATTGTTATATGAGAACTCGACCAATGGCAAATGGTTAACCCAACCCTTTCCAAAGTCGATTGCACAAGCACGCAGCATATCCTCGAGAGTTTGAATGGTCCTCTCGCTTTGCCCGTCTGTTTGTAGATGGTACGCAGTACTCATATCCAAATTAGTACCCAAAGCGTTCTGAAGTGACCTCCAGAAATTTGATGCGAATCTCGGGTCACGATCACAAATGATTGAGACGGGTATTCCATGCCTCGTGACCACCTCCTTTAGGTACAATCTTGCAAGTTTATCCAAAGGATCGGTCTCTCTCATTGGTGTGAAGATCGCAGACTTAGTGAGTCGGTCAACGATCACCCAAATTGTGTCATAGCCTTGAGACGTCTTAGGAAGCTTCGTGACAAAATCCATAGTGATGTTGTCCCACTTCCATTCGGGTATCTTGGGTTGTACCAACAATCCTGATGGCCTTTGATGTTCAAACCTAGACTTATCACATACCAAAACACATGTTAACCAAATGTCTATCGCTTTCATGTTGGGCCACCAATATAGCTTCTTCATGTCTTGGTACATTTTGTCGAATCCCCACCCCCCCCCCGGATAATAAGATATTTGATTGTGGGATTCGTGTATGATCACAGTCCGTAAATCGCCATAACAAGGTAACCAGCTCCTGCCATTGAGGCACAGGTTCCATCCGCACGTGGTTCCAACTTTTGTTCTCTAATTGCTTATGGAAATTTAGCATTTTCAATCAACATTCCCCCAACGTCATCACACCTTAATTTCTCTGGTTTTTCGCTCTCGGTCTGAGCATTTAAGATCTGTTTGGGAAGATCCAAGCTAATAGTCATAACCAAGGCTCGAACTCTTAACGGTGGTTCTCGTTCTTTCCTGCTCAAAGCATCAGCAACGACATTTGCTTTCCCCGGGTGATAACGAATATCGCAATCGTAATCACTTAGCAACTCTAACCATCGGCGTTGCCTCATGTTCAACTCTTTTTGATCTAAAATGTGGTGCAAACTCTTGTGATCGGTGAACACCGTACACTTAGTTCCATATGACAAATGTCCTCCATATCTAGAGCGAAACACCACTACTCCAAGTTCCAAATCATTGAGTGATAGTTTTCTTCTCATGAATCTTCAACTGGCGTGATGCATAAGAAATCACCTTTTCTCTTTGCATCAACACAGCGCCCAAACCCTTCTTTGAAGCGTCACAATATGCGATGAAATCTTTGCATCCTTCAGGTAATGCAAGGATTTCGTGCAACTGAAATAACTTTATGTTACAACAGTTGAAAAGCAGCTTCTTGTTTCATCGCCCCACTCAACTTCACCTTCTTTGAGTAAGCTTAGTCATGGTTGGCGATCTATGAAAACCCTTCAATGAATCTTCGGTAATACCCAGCAAGAACCTAAAAAATTGACGAATCACCGTTTGACTTAGGAGATGTCCATCTTTGATGATTCAATCTTGGCTGGATCCACAAGAAATTCCTTCACTATCGATCATGACCGAATGAAACTTACCCTTAGAGGAATCCAAAATTACATTTGGAAAACTCTAGCAAACAACACTGTCAATCTTAAGGCTATTCTAAGATTAGCTAATGTGTTCTTTATGAACTTTCTTGTTCTTCTGAATAAATCAGAATATCATCAATAAAGACAATCCACTAATTATTCCAATATGGTCTGCATACTCGATCATAAGGTCCATGAATACGGCAGGTGCGTTTGTCAAACCAAACGGCATAACTTGAAATTCGTAATGGCCATAACGAGTTCTCAAGGCAGTCTTCAAAATGTCTTCTTCTCGAACCCTCAATTGGTGATATCCTGACCTTAGGTCGATTTTCGAGTAGAACACTCGAACCCTGGAGCCAATCAATAGAATCAATCATTCTGGGAGCGGTATAACATTCTTCACCGTTAGTTTATTCAATTCCCGGTAATCTATGCACCATCTAAATGACCCGTCTTTCTTCCTTGACAAACAAGACCTAGCTCCCATGGAGAGAGAACTGGGTCTTATAAAGCCTTTGTCGGATAGCTCTTTCAGTTGCTCAGATAATCTTCATTTCGGAAGGCGCCAATCAATAAGGTGCCCGTGCCACAGGTGCAGCACCAGTACCAATATCAATTTGAAACACCACATTGCGTGTCGTGAGGAAGACCCGCCCAGGTCCCTCAAAATACTTAGGAAAATTCTAACATTTGTTACGTCCTCAAGTCGCTTCTTCTCTGACTTGTCTTCAACCTCTTTTGTAGTAACATGTGCCCATTAAGATAAGAAACCCTTTTTCCATGGAACGTCTCGTTTAGTGCAAAGAAAATGATGTTAATCGGTCACATTTCCCTGGGTAACTTCCATCACGAGTATTGATTTTAAGGTTTTATTTTTTCCAGGAATGCGAACATCTACTCAGCACACACAATGACCACTTGTATTTCGCCAACCAATCCATACCGATTTATAATCTATCGAAACTACCAAGTTCTACAGGCATTTAAGTTTCCGTTGATTGATGGTTTAAGAAGTATTAATGTGCAACCCTTAAGTATTCGTGTTTAACCCAATTATCTCCCGTCAGCTAGTTTCGCCATCATAATAATGATCTAGGGAAATGGGCTGATGTCAATTTGGGAGAAAAAGCGCAGTAGAACACAAAACTTCGATCGCACCGATATCAAACAATATATAAGCATATCCATGTTTAGAAAAACGAAACCCGCAACGACCGTTGTCTGGATTTATCCCCCGCATTTCAACCACATACACCTTCAGCTGGAGCTCTGTCATTCCCAGCTTGATTACCACGGTTGCCTTTGTTGTTTTTCAGCCTTGGACAATCCTTCTGGAAGTGTCCCTGAACTCCGCACTCAAAACAAGTAAGTTTTTGACCCGATCCGGTACCCTTCTGGTTGTTAGTGTTGTTGGCATTTCCTGCACTCGTACAGTCACGAGCGATGTGACCATATTTGTTGCATTTATAGCACTTTGGAGCACACGGACCGTCATGGTGGTAATTGCACTTTGAGCATAGGGGTCTAGATCCCCCATATGGTTTCTTATCACCCGATCCAGCAGTGTATGCCCTGCCGGTGTTTTGCCTCTTGTTTTGTTGTTGTTGTTGGTTCTGGTTGTTTCGAGAAGTGTTTTCTAACTTCCTCTTGTTTTCAGCTTGTCTTTCCGCCATGGTACTGACTCTCTTGTCCATCAGTTCAGTGGCCATTTCAATGGCCTCTTGCATTGTCTTTGGTTTTGAAGCTACGATGTTTCCATGGATCATATCGGGCAATCCCCCGACATACCTTTCAATTTTGTCTGACTCCTCAGGGAACATCCTCACACAGAGAAGTGCTAGTTCCTGAAAGCGTTGGTTGTATTTGACCACATCAGTACCTATCACTTTTAAGTTCCACAATTCCGCCTCAAGCTTCTTCATTTCGTTACGTGGACAATATTTGTCGGTCATCTTCTTCCTTAGATCGACCCAAGTCATTGAATAGGCAACATCATGAGTAACAGTCATAACATGGGAATTCCACCATGTTAGAGCACTTGCTAAAAGAGTACAAGTTGAGAACTTGACATGGTTCTCCACCGAGCAGTTGCTTATTCGGAAGACAGTCTCCATTCTTTCAAACCATTGGGTTAACTCAACCACTCCCTCGGTGCCCTTGAAATACAGAGGTTTGCACTTCATGAAATCCTGGTAAGTGCACTCTCGGGCAACGCGTTCAGATCCCCTGACACCCGTTCCTGAAGAATGGCTATCAGTGCCATTCCTGGTTGCGTCACGTGCGGCCAAAGCGGCACTGACACCTTCGTTAATCATAGCTTGGAGTTGGGCATTTGTGACCGTAGTGGTTGTGGCTGCTGTTGGGTCTGTTGTTGTTGTGACCGGCGTTGACCTTGTAGCTCTTTTTGGTGCCATTTTCTTCAATTACAAGAAAATACAATACCCGTTAGATTTCATAAAATCATAACCATGACATGACATATCCATGATAAATAAAGTGAGATCACATCACACAGTGAAATGTACAATTGAATTGTAAGTAACAATGATATAACCAAATCGACATTCATTCACCACAAATTCGATTATAGACATGACATAATACATCCATTCCATATATAACTGGAAAACATACATGATTGGTTTAGATACAAAATGATCACCTTGATTAGGTTACAAAAGAATATATACAACCTAAAGCCATACTAGCCGGGAGTTACCCGTAATACTTAGTAGGCTATACAGGATAGCTAATCAGAAAATAAAAGATCTATACCGCCTGCTAGCTGGGAGTAACCCATAAAACTTAACAGACTGCATAGCATATACAATCATAACCAACGTCTAGGAACTGCTACCAGTGTCCTCCAATGTGTCAATGCGCGCTCCAGCCTCCAAGGCCTGGGTACGCATGATATGCTGAACAGCAAGATCATCTGCAGCCTGACGCTGCCACTCGTGGCGACGTGCCTCAGTCTCTAACAATGTAATCCGTGCCTCTAAGGTCCTGCTGTAAGCCTCAGATCTAGCCAAATCCTGACGGCTCTGAATACTCTCCTGCTCGTAGGCAAGTCTCTCTCTCCTCAAAATCTCAATCTCAGCTCTCACAGCTGCACGATCCTTTTGGGCATCGTGATGTCGTGTGCAAAACTCTGAGCTCTCTCTAGTGCAAACATCTACCTGGTAACTGATCCTCCTGTTGACCAACTCTAGGGCGGTCATCATCCTCCTCTCAGTATCTAGGAGTCTGGTCTCTATAGTGGGTCCTGGCTGTCTCGCAGCAGCAGCAGCAGAACTCTCTCCAATCTCACACCCAGGTCTGGGAGTGGTAAGTAGTAGTCTCTTCCGAGGCGGTGCGTCAGCCTCGGGAACATCAGCTCTGCGGCTACTAGATGGTGCAGGTAGAGGGATAGGTAACAACTGTGGGGTCCCTGATGGGTGTACTGAATGATAGTAGGCTGATGCTACATCTCTCATCTCAACCTCGAGTGCTCTAGGACTAAGAGGTCGAATCCGTGGAGCTAGAAAGGATGGTGGTAATAGAGGTATAGGTGCCTCATCCTCAGCTGGTACTAAATCCTCAGGATGCTCAGGCTCAGGAATGTACACTGGTATATGGTTCTCAGGTACATACTCCGGATGTCGTGGTGCCTGCTCGAACAACTGTTGGGCAGCCTCCTCGTAAGGATCCTCAGATGGAATACTCCAAGATCGTGCCTCAGAGTGAACAGACGTATAGGTAACCGCGGAATCGGCTGACATGACTGTAACAGCGGAATCAGCTGACATGACGACTTGTGACCAACAGAAAATAACTATAGAGTATATTAATAAGGCTCTTATTGTTAATATATGAATATATTATTTAAAACCACGTATAACAATTATGAAGCATCTAGTCAACTACTAATGCAACCAACTATATGGTGTGTCCCGTTAAGAAAACCCCTTTGTAATGAATGCAATGTTTGAAACCGGTTTATAGCCAAGCAAAAACCTTTGACCCTGGTTCACTATAACATTTGGGCTCTGATACCAATCTGTAACACGCCCCAAAAATGGGTCGCTAGCGATAAGGGTCCGGGGCATGTACTTTCATAGATCAATTAACGACAATAAAAATATACGACCGAACCAAAAAGTCGTTTTTTAAAAAACCTAGATACATTGGATTTAACAAAGTATTTGATAAAAATAGCCCAAAGCTTTAACTTGTTCCTTATTATTATTACAAAGAAAACTGTGGTTCACAACACATGGAGGAATCCGCAAAACAAAATACAACCGAAATCATAAGCATGACATTCCTAATCCCAAAACAAAAATCACCAAATTTGATCCCTTAGAACCTTATGCTTACTGATCTCCGAACAAACATTGCTTTAAAAACGTCACAATGAATGAGTGTGAATTCATAGGTTTGATAAATCAAATATGCAGGTACCGCAAAGACTTTCCCCGTGATAATGCAACACATACAAGACGATCACGGAAAACCATATAACATTTTCCTAAGCTCATGACACTGAATCCTCGAACATCTTTCTTTGTAATAAAATTTATTGCAATTTCTGCGGCGGCGATTAGATGTTTAACCCAAACATCCCCCTAAATTTCGACATGCTATACGTTCGTATCCCCCCGGTGATGAGTCTTGGGCGTGGTCGCACGGTAGATCAGGGGGGGGGTGTCGGCTACTGATTGGTGTTTAGACACGGGGTAGGCTATGGATTAGTGTACACGGTGGGAGGCGGGTGGGGAGTGGGCGTTGGGGCTCGTGTCATTTCGCTCGGGGTCCGACTAGGGGATTCGAGGACACAGACTACTGTATGGTGGAGGAGTAAGTCTCAATGTACTAGCTTTTGGGATGGTGCTCGGGTACATCGACACAATGATAATTACACAAACAGCATGATCAACATCGCAATCACCGAACAGTTCTATGAAATTTGCAGAAATCATATGACAGTGCATATCTTATACGCTTTGGGGTTTGAGTCGGCTAACATTTTACTAGAGCAAACATCTAGCAGAAACACAATCATCACTTGAACATATCCGTACTACTGCCTGTAGGCGCCAATGTTAGTCATGATCTCGAAAGCACGCTGCTTATGTTCGCACGCCATTTAATGTTCATAAACAGCTCATTGTCTTGAACGTCTAAAAATTTGGTGGGGCTATATGAAGACTCACCTAGGATGAGTGTCCAGAGATGAATTGGCACAATGAGGGATCAATAACCTACATGAAAAGTGCGTCTTCACGCGACTCGTTACAAGACTGCATATCCTCAATTTAAGACTCTCAGCTATGCGCGAAGAAGTTAGCCTGATGCATCTTCAGCAGATTATACACATACAACACATACATAAGACGCGGCGTCTTCACATTACGTTACTGAACCACACCTATCGAGTTGAGGACGAGCTAATCAAATTGAAAGAGGCATACATGTCAGATACGATCATCTAGTGAACGATGAGACTGACACTTTAAATCGTAAATCCAACTACTCGTACGATGTAACGGCACATGCCGGGGGGGCGGGGGGGGTGGGGGGGGGGGGGGGTGGGGGGGGGAGTAGAGGGCGAAAATGCACCAAGTCGCCTAATTTATGAAACCGTCACCCAGTAATCTATAGTAACTTCTTGCATAACCACAATATCATATTCTAATCAACGCAATCAACACGCTCAATTCGTGTATTGATAGGTTAACACACAAATTGTGTTTAAATAAGGTAAAAACGTTTAACATAATGGCATTGTTAGGTGAGTGAAAGCTTAACATATATAGGACAATAACTCGATAGTTTGTCTAGTCTTAAGCACGCCTTCTGTGAACTTCTTTTAGTAATCCGCGCGATATTCGACTTCTCGTATTGAGGAAACGAGTCTTTATATCATAATTATTAATCTTTTTCATACTTTATATCTTTCACCACTCTGGATGGAACAGAGCGTAGTAGTTCACAACCAATTCGATACATAGCAAATGTAAATTTTATAACTTAAATTAAACGAATACTCGTAAACATCAAATTTTATTCGTTATAGCTCCCGTTATTTAGTGATTCCTTTCGACACGGTCTCGTTAAATGAAAATTCTATGCAAATTTATTAAAGGTTTACAAAAATAAAATTCTGTCATGAATAGTGTTTTTTACGTTCATAGAATTTAATATATAATTATTTTTATAAACTTTTAAATTAAACCGAAAAACAGCGAAATTCCCATAACGAAAATATTCGATAATATATTGAAAAATATTACAGTCTTTATCATTTAGAATCCCTAAAAATATGTTTTATTAGTAAAATTATCAAACTTCCTGTTTGATTTAGTTTTTGTAAAAGTTATTTTAAAAAATTCCGTTTAAATTAACGTATAACTCGGAATGATATAACTTTTTCGTTATATATCCGTTTCGACAAGTTCTTACCCTTTTCCGGAAATCATCATAAGTCCTACTATCTTTTAATACATAATTGGTTGTGATTGTACACAGAACCAAAAATAGTCCTTTTATAATAAAAATGTACACTTGTTTTAGAATAGTTTATTTTATATACTTTTCTACTAAGTTAATTCCACATGTTTTTCTAACACTCTTAATATACTATATCTTATATATCATATAGTCCATGAGTTCTTATATTGTCCATTTGTTCAAGTCATTAAGTCCATAACAACTTTTTATAAAACCAGAAACATAATTAATGATCTTTAAAACCCTAATCTTGCATTAACACTTTTTAAGCTTAACCAAGATTGTAAAGTGCTTATGTATCCATTTATAACTTCATATTATTATCCATACAACATGTGTATAAGTTCATAAACTATATTTACAAGAAAGATCCATGTTTACAAGTTAACATATCCTAATGGTGATTTCACTACATAAACATCACCCCAAAAACTTTAAATACATATAATCATTAAAAATGAAAAGTTAAAGGCTAAGAAACCTTATATGGGTGATGTAGGAAATGACCATAATGATAAACCCTTGTTTAGACTTTAAACCCAAGATTATAACCAAGAAAACCCTAATTTCCAAATGAAAACCCTAGCTTCCCTTTTCTTGATTAAAGCTTGAATATGGTTAACCAATGCTTGAAACCATCTTAGAATACCTTAGATATGATGTGTATAAGTGTATATGGGTTGTAGAAAAATTGATATGGATTTACTAGAAAGGGGTGTTTATGAAGCCTTGGAATGTAATGAGCACCAAGGAGAGGTTTTATAATTTTGAATTTTTTCTTAAGTGTATTTGAAGTGTGAGGCTTATTACTTTATGTACTGTTCTTCTTTATAGCAACTAGGATGTCAAAAGATCATTAAAAGATATCCCAAAGGAGGGGTTTTGGTCGTTGGGGACAATGGGGAGGGAAAATAAGGGTCAAAAATACTATGCTGACCTAGATTTCATACTAACTCTAACTTGTACATACACTACACATAATACCTGCTCTTGGTTCCTTATGAGCATATCATCCCATGGATTTAAGGAATAAATATCTAGCTTAAAATCTTGGAAAAAAATAGAAGTATAACCTTGTAATTCTAGTTGGTAAAGTGTATAGCTTTTATATAAAGTGTATAACTTTGAACTTGTATGTCTTGCTTATTTATTGTTAAATGGGGCGTCCCATTTATAAATAGTTTTGGATATTAAGGGAGGGGGTAGTTATATGACAATTCAGCGTAAACAGGTAGTTGATCATGTCTTATACACAATGAGGGGAATATAATTGTCTTCGTGAAGAAGGCTTTGTAAAGCGTAGAATTAATTTTTTTGGTGGGTCCGAGAAAGGTACTTTTAAAAATGCAACTTTATCGCGAAACGTACATAATTTACGTAACCGATAAAAAAATAAAATAAACAAAGACCATAATTATTCTCAAAATAATTATGTAATACTTGATTGATGTAAACGCTTAATTGTTTGGTGACCGTTTACATTGAACTCAAATTTTTAGCTTACGCGATTTTACTTAATATATGAAATTACAAGCAAAAGCGTACGGCACTAAAAATAAAATTGTAGATTTATTGACGTCATCGATGACTTGAAAACACGGGGTTTATAGTTTAATATGCAAATAGTACTCTGTTATTGTAAATAAAGATCTTGGTATGCATAAAATTGTACCCATAATCAAGTAGTTGATTCTGAATCCAAAGCACTTGTCCACAACAACTTGAAGCAGCCACATATTTAGCTTATGTTGTGGAATTTGCAACCACTGTCTGTTTCTTGCACTACCATGATATTAATCTACATCCAAGGAATTGACAACCTCCTGTTGTAGACTTCCTATCCAAGCTTGCTCTAGCATAATCACTATCAGTGTATCCACCAATCAAAAGGAGAATCTTTGGATAACCAAAGACCCAATTTAGAGTTGACCTATCTAAAGTACCTAAAAATCCTTTTCACAGCATGAAGATGTGAACCTTTAGATTAACTTGGTATCTAGCACATGCACACACTACAAACATGATGTCAGGTCTTGAAGATGTAAGATACATCAATGAACCAATCATTGACCTATACATATGAACATCCACTTCTTCACCATCTTCATCCTTGAGCAGAGGCTTTTGAGTTTCCATTAGTGTGCTTGTAGTCTTGACTTCTGTAAACCTAAATTTCTTTAAAATTTCATCAACATAATTGTATCCTTGACCAAATAAATAGGCCTCCTTCTTCTGCTTCACTTGTAATCCCAAGAAGAATGTAAGTTCTCCTATATAATCAATTCTGAAATTTCTCATGCATCAACTTCTTAAATGCAATGCATAGCTCCATCTTTGTTGAACTAAAGATGATATCATCCACATAAACTTGGACCAGAATAAATAACTGATCGCCTTTGTACCTTTTGATGAATAAGGTCTTGTCAATTTTTTTTCCCCTCTTTGAAACCCAATTGTCCAACTATATGTTAACAAGGATTTCATACCAAGCTTAGGAGCTTGATGTATTCCTAATAGGTTGCTTTTACAACCTGTATACTCAATCTGAAAAGTTCCTAGATCCTTCACAATCATGTAGTGTTGACATACATACACTCTTCTTTAATCTTCCCAAGAGAAAACACTTTGTAACCATCCATTTGAATAAAAAAAAAAAAAAAAAAAAAAAAAAAAAAAAAAAAAAAAACAAAACACCACAAATTCTTTAAATGCAGCAAAAGCTTAAATACCTAATTACTTCAATCCTTTACAACAGAGTCAAAAGGACTTCATCAAGGCAAAATCCCTTCTTCCTTTGAGTGTATCCCCCCTTGAGTAAGCCAATCTTCTTTATTTCTTTATCACAATTCCCCCTTTTACCTTTTAATTCTTGAAAACCCATATAGAGCCTATAGGCCCGTTTTTACCATTTGTAAATTCACTAAAGTCCAAACTTCCTGTAACTTTAAGTAGTAGAACTCTTCCTGCATAGCCCTCTATACAAGCTTGGATCCTTCAATGCATGAATTACCTTTTTGGGTTCGTCCTGTGATAAAAAACAAGCAAACAAGCAGTTTTGAAGGTCTTTATGGTTTGTTCTTTGTTGAATATTACTAACAAACCTATGTTCCTCCAAATTCCTTGACATCTTTCTTTTTATAAGCGATTGCAAATCTCCAATCAACTTGATCAAAAGGATGATCTTTATGAATTCTTGTAGTTAGATTAGGACTGACTTGGATTGTTGTATCTAAATTGTTCATGTTTGCCACTACACCATCATCTTCATCATCTCTTGAGAAGTCAAATATGCTATCATCTTCCAAAGAAGGCATATTTGGATCAAATGGAAGTTCAATGCTTGTTTTTCCACCAATAGTATTAACCTTATTTGTGCCAGCAGCATTAACAGTTTGACTAATAGTATTAACATTGTTAGTGCGGTTAACATTATATTCCTTCTCTAGATCTTTACATTTACTATCTTTTCTTGGATCTTCATCAACCTTCTTTCCATCATCACTTAAAGGTTTGGATCCATCATCATGAGAACTCTTTGGATCTTGGGTAATAAGTGGATCAAACCAGTCCATAATGGAGCAAAATGTAATCCTTTGACAGGTTCTTTCTTCCTTTCTCCCTAGCTTGACCTTGCAATATCACGTGCTTTTTGTACCTACAAAACCATTAGAACTGTGTACCTGCAATAATTGGGCTCTTAAGTCATTGTTTTGTAACCTTGTTAGACAATCAATGATCACAATAGAGGTAATCTGTCCACTCCCTACAACATTAGGTACTTATCTCTCAATAAATCTAATATGCAAAGTATTCTTTTCTTTTCTCCCACTATCCCTTGTTCTACTATTGAATACTCTAAAGGCTTTACTATTCAAAGAGTATCCAACAAAAAAACCTTCATCAGCCTTACCATCAAATTTTCCTAAGTGATCTATGGTATTGAGAATGGTAACAAGACACCCAAATGGTCATATAAAACTTAAAGTTGGTGTTCTACCATGAAAAAGTTCATATGGGGTCTTGTTATGGAGGCTGAACTACTAACTCCTATTTTGCTACATAGCAAGCAATAAGTAACTTGCTTCTGCCAAAAAGTAGTTGGCAACTTAGAATCAAGCTAGCATAAGTCTTAGCAGCATTATTAAGTGGGTCCCTCCCCCCCCCCCCAAGTCCTCCTCTCAGCAAACTCCATTTGTGGTTGAGGAGTTCTTAAAGCACCACTAAATTGTCTTAAAATACCCTTCATGTCATAAAACTAATTCATTTCTCTATTTTTGAATTCAGTTCCATTATCATATCTAATCACCTTAACCTTGTGATCTACTAGATTTTCTATCCCATTTATAAAGGACTTAAGAATGCCACTAGTCTCATCTCCTTAGTACAGAAAGAAAAACACCATGTAAACCTACTATATTGCATCTATGACAATAGAAAATACATTTTCTCTTCTTAAGGCTTTTTTACCAAATGTTTGACCAAACAAGTCCAGATAAGCAAAATGATAAAGGAAGACAGATTGAGTACTCTCTGTTTTTGGACTATACAAGAGGCTCATATATGCTTGCATTAAAACCTTTTGACAACAACACATGGTTTGATCATTTTTAAAAAGTTTAGGAAGTTAAACCCTCTTACAAGATTTCCCTTAAACCAATTTAATCATGGATTATAAAATTTAAGTGCCTAACCTTCTTATGCCAAAGTTTAGATTCATCAGATGTTGGCTTTTGCAAAAAGGCAATTAAACATCCTTTAGGAACTATGTTCTTTTAAATCAACACTATACATATTTTTTTCTTCTAAGAACTCTAAGATAAAACTGACTTTCCATCAAGTAACTGTAAAAGTTAGTAGATAAAACAATACATTCAGTGTCAATTAAAAAAACATTAATTCTTTTTATCACACATATTTGTGAGACACTAAAGAGATTAAACATTAAACTCACTCATAAAATAAAACATTTTCACAAAATCTAGAATTACAGTTTTAATGGTAACCTTTTACTATGATTTTCCCTCCTTTGGGGTTTTCCCCTCCAAAAGCAACAATATCCTCCATCTATCTCTTCATATCCTGTAAGATAGACATGTTCCCTGTCATGTTCCTTGAGCAATCCACTATACAATCACTCCTGATCCTATAAATCCCATTTGTGGATTGACCTGCACAATAGATTAAGGAAAAATCAGTTTCATTGGGACCCCAAGCCATCACTGACTTGGATCTGCCTTGTGCATCCATATAATTAAACTTTTTAGGGTGATTAATAGCACTGTTATGTTTTATTAGAAACATGGTCTAAAACTTTAAAATACTTTGGTTTCCAAAACCCAACAAGCTGAGGCCTTAACAACATTAAAATTATTTCCCTTAACAACCTTAACTACTGCTTTAGGCCTAGCAATATTAAATTTTTTACCCCTAACAGTATTAACCCTTTGATTAATATTACTGTTTTTAAATGTTATGTTCTTATGAATGGACCTCTTAACAGTTGAATGTGCTATTTTAGAAAGCTATAACATTGGTCTAGCAGCATTCATTATTGTTTTTTAGTGAGCAGCATTAACTTGTCTAGCAGTATTAACCAATACTGCTATTTTTGAAATATTTTGTCTAGCAGTATTAATTGATACTAAAACCAACATTAGTATTGCTCTTGGAACCATGTTCTTTTTAGCACAGGGGTGAGTCTTTTTAGCAAAGTTTTGATGATTCACCCTTTGAGCATTGTTCCAAACAGGTTTTACCATCCTTTGATTTTGAAACTATTTTTGATGGTAATTGCAATCAACCTGCAAATGATCAAAGCTTCCACACACATAACAGGCCTTATTAAACATCTTAAAATTGCTTCCTAGTTTTTGAGACATCATATTGTTCCAATTTCTTTGATTGCCTCTTGGACTGTGAGTGTTTTGCCTATGTTGCTCAACTTGTTTAACAGTTTTCCTAGTAGTTTTTTCTTGTTGTTTAGATTTGACAAACTCTTTCTTAATAATACTAGGCCTAACAGATTTCTTTTCAGTTTTAGGCTGAGACACATCCTCTTCCTCATCATCTGACACCCATTCTTCAATAACTTGGGGCATCATCATACTTCCTAACTACCTTAGGCTCTTCTTCACTAGACCTAATGCTTACATTCTTAACTACCAAACAGGCTCCATAACAAATCATCTAAACAAATAAAAGAGACAAGTTTAGAGTTGGGAGGCATAAATTTCCTGTGTAGGGAGGTGGAACTCCTGCATTATAAAATTTTCCATAGCCATAAACCTTCTTGCAATTGTCAACTATCCGACACTCTATGAGCTAGTTTAAACTTTTAGATACATGTTCTAATTTATCTACATTAAGTTGAATGACATCTTTTTCTTTTTAAACTATTTCAAGCTTCTTCCTAAGCTATCTAATAGCTATTTCTCCTATATGAATTTCAAATTTTAAGCCCTTAATATCTTATAAATAAAGACTCATTTGCTTTATAAACTTCAAGTTTTTCTTCCACTGACTCTAAACCTGTCTTATAACCTAGAACCATTAACTCAGATTTCTTTAAATCTTTTAATAGTTGATCATTTTGAGATTTAAGAAGTTCAAAAGTTTCCAAACAAGATTTTGAACAAATAGAATCATTGGATACCTCTAAGTCAGGACTTGAAGATGAGAAAGCCATGAGTGCATAATTAGGCCCTTCCTTTGCCTAATCACTCCAGTCATATCCACCAAGACCATCACATGACACCAAAGCTGTGGAAGTAGATGTGTCTATAGGAACACTCCTTCTTGAGCTTTCCTTGTTCTTGTTGTCTTGATTTCTTGGAGCTCTACACTCCCTAGCAAAATGTCCCCTCTTGTGGCAGTTATAGCACTCCACTTTGGACTTATCAAAACCAATAGTCTTATTGCCATTAACAGTAAGCTTCCTTCCTTCTTGTATTCTTCAAAAACCTTCTTTCCCTCATAGTCAACATGGCCATTTGCCATCTCAAATCCATCTCTTCCATGTCATCTGGATGGATTTGTTGCAAGTCCTCATGTACAAGTTGAGGACTATTTGGTTGACTAGCAAAGAATGCACAAATAACTCATATCAATATTTATAAAGTTAGCAGCATTAACTTGAGTGCTGGCAGTAGAAACTCCATGAGCGGTATTAACTGCTTTATTAGTGCTGCTAGTGTTGTTATTTGAAGAGGACAAAAAAAGCCATTGTTCTGGGTTCGTGAATCTTACGCTGACCATCCCATTAACTTCTTTTCATACACCTTGAGGTTGTTTGTAGAGAACATCCATGCTCATTGTATTCCCAAATCAGCTGTTAATCCTCCACCAACAGCATGTGAGTACCACTATAGTGACAGACTTCTTAATAACTTTTGATAACATCTTCTAGTAAAGCTTTTTTATCTAAAACTCCACTGACTCACAAGCTTTAAGCCTATCAAAAGTTTTCATCAAGCTCTTTGAGCTTTGAGTAGTGGAGTTATTCAATTGCTGCTTTAAGAGATCCTTTGAGTTTTCCTTTATTGTAGTATGCATTCCCACCAAATCTCTTTTCAACAGCTTCCAGCAACTTCTTAGCATCCTTTATAGAGTTAAACTTTAACTGATGTTCATTTGGGAATGCCCATTATAAAGTACTTCCGCTGTCACACCACTAATCTTCTCAAAGCCTTTCCGTCAACAGTTGAAAATAGGCATCTCTGTTATAACTCCCTTCCACAATTTTTATTTTTTGGCAAGGTGCACCATTCTCGATGACTTGTCCCCATAGTGTAAAGTCATCATCTAGATATATTGTTCAAGGAAATTCCTAATCCTCCATATCTCATACTCACCAGGTTTGAGCATGGGAACTTTAGATGCAGCCACCATATGTGCAGAATCTTGATCTATATCTTTTAGCAAAAACATGTTCTACTTATTCACAGCTTCTCAACAAGCTTTGATACCACTTGTTTGATCCCACTTCAATAGATCAAAGTCCTTAAGCTTGTTTAAAGGTTTATTATATTAGATAAATCTACACAACTATAGTAGAAACAGGTTGTTTTTGAATGTATTAAAAAATTATGCAAAATCTCATCTTTAATATTAAGAAGAATTAATTAATAAAAACAGTAAATTCCAATGAACAAAACAATTCAACAAATAAGCTCAAATATTATTAATGATAATAATATGAATAATCTCAAAGTATTAGGGTTACAAAGACCTTGAAGCTATGAATTATAAGTCTAGTTGTATATAAAACTCTATGCCCTATGACCTCCTTTTATACACCAAGGAGTCCTAGTCAGCTTACAATACTTTCCTAAGATATCCATAATCTTTTCTATAAACAAATAACTTAATACATATCATATAAGCAGTACTAACAACAAACAGTACTAACTTATTAACCTCAGCAGCATTAACTTATCTTTGAGCAGTCTTAACCTTGAGCATACTCATATCACTACATAGTAACTTAATACTAAAGCATAGTTTAAACACGTACCATATTTACACTAGCCGTACTAATAATCACTAGAAAGTAGTAACTTTGTTACAAGCACTAAAACCACTTAACATATTTTCGTTGAAGTTCATGAGCATGCAATAAATTCAGCCTAAACAGCATTAACACAAACATGAGCAGCAGTAATTCAAACAACATCAAAAAGACTTTTAATCCCAACATCCTTAAGGGAGACTTTAGGAAAGTTCTTAATTGCTCTTTTGGAAATATTATTAGTATATTTTATAGCGTATATAAAACTCGCAATCAGGTCTCCTAATGTAAACTATGATTCCTTGAGTTGGTGTAAGAACTAATTTATTAGTGGTTTACTTAGTAGGCACTACTTTAGTAGAGGTTAACCTAGTTAAAGGGCACATATTTCCGACTATAGTAAAGGTCCTACCTGTAGGTTTCCAACTATATCCAATTTCATTAAACACCTTACCCGTAGGTTTCCATACTTTTCTTATTTTATTTCTTTTAGATTTAGATTTAGAACTCACATTCACATCATTCACATAATCAATAACACACATATCATGATTAGCATCAAACAAACATTTGTTACAGATATCATAAATGGATTCAAACTTAGAATTTCTTACAAAATGCTTAACATGTGCATTACTGACAGTTTCAAAAATAGAATTCATCTTATTCAAACTAGATTTAACTTTCCTAGGGTGTTCTTCTACTTTATTCTTTTGACTTCTACTTGGTGGTCGCGAGATCCTATTTTTATTTGTACTGCCTGAAGGCTTTGATCCGCTAGCACTAGTAGTAGTGTTTACTCTTGTAGAAGTCAACAAAGGCTTGTTAGAATCTGTGGTTCTAAGAGAATCAGTCTGCTTGTGAATGTTGCTTGAATTTGTGACAGGTTCGGCAAACCTAACTTTTTTGTCCTTGATTCGATTGTGTACGACAACTAATTTTCTCCATAAGATTTTGTTAACTAAGGGCATGTCTTTGAGACATAGACTAACAGTTCCTGAACGTGTTTTGTAAACATGCAAGCAGATTCTAACAAAGGTTCTCTAGGATTCTGTTTTCTAGCGCTATTCTACAAGTCCACGAAGGGTGTTAGTATTTTCTATAAGTCTCTCAAGATAAACCTCATGGGCACCCTAATAGTTAGTAGTCTATGAAACAAGTTCTATGTCTAACTTGAACATTCCTGTAGTAATAATGGCATTAGGTATTTGATAACAGCAGTATCTACAACATTTTTTCCCTTAGTTTTCCTTAATTTATTTTTCAAATGCTGCAGATAGCAAAAAACCTTTTTCCTGAAGTTGAACATTTTTCAGTCTAATTTTCAACAGACATTGCCTTGATTAGAGCAATTAAAGATTCCAGTGTTTCTTTGGATGCACACGTGTTCAATCTAATATGAGTCAAATTGTCTTTGTAAATTAATCAAATGCTCTCAGTTCTTTCTTAAGATTTTCATTTTAGAAAATTAAATTTGCCAACTAAGCTCCAACTCAATGTTTATTGAGACATATCTCCTTAATGTCTATCTTTAAATTTTCACATTATATCTTTTCCACTCAAAGATTTAATCATATCCTTCAACTTTCTTATGACCGAGTCCTTTTCTTGTGACTGAGCTTTCAATTCATTTAATTCAAATAATTGATTAAATGTATGAGCATTTTCATTTTCACGAAAATTGTACTTTTGAAAAACTTCTTGATTGAGTTGAGTTGTTAATTCCAAAGAAATGCAATGCTTTTCAAGTGTTGAATAACTTTTCAAAAGTTTATCGTAAACATCTTTTTCAATCAAATCTTTCTTTTTGAGAAGCTCAGTCTCAAGTTCCAGACACTTATTGTATTCATTCACACATGACTTTTTCACATCAAGAATATCCACAGAATTCACAGCAATATGCACAATTTCTTAAGACATGATTTGTTTCAAGAGTTGATCATTATCAATGCTAAGATGTTTGATTTGAATTTCAAAAGCATTTTTGTCTACAAAACACTGATCAACAACCATTTCCATTTGGTTAAAAACAGTTTGAACTTCAGTAATTTTATCTAAAAGAGTTTTATCAAACGCATTAAATGTATCTTTTAAAACTTTTAAAAATGGAATTATTTCAGTCACAAAACAAGCTTTTGTATGTTCCAAACCCCACACACCTGCCGTTATAACATCATCATGTCATCTCGTTTTCATGACCTTGTCAAAACTTAGCGATATAGATATTTTAGCCTTTTTAAGACTTTCATTTACTAAAGCGTTCCCTAGTGAAGTTCACAGTAGGCGCTTCAATTCTAATAGGTATATGTGATCGTAACAGATGTGATCAGGATTATCAGTTCGAATGGTTTAACACAAAAGCTTTTCTGTTGACATTCTTTTTTGAGTTGATAAAAAACGTTTACAAAATCTCTTTTATTTATTCAATTTTGAATAATCAAATTGGAGAAATATATAATTTTCTGTTTTAGGTGAAATTGGATTATTTGTTATCAAGCATCTTGATCGACTCTCGTATTTTCCAAAATTCATGTCTCTTCATCTCAATCACAGAAATCACAGCAAGTTTCTTTAAACAATAACACTAACACCATATAATTTGTAGGTTTAATCCGCTGAGCTGTTTTAAGATTGAACGAATTTTTGATATACAAGAGCTTGTTTTGTTAGTATCTATCGAAAAAACTGTGGTTTTGTTTGCACAGCATGCGTGCGTAGATCGATACATCTACAAATGATATTTTCCAGTTATTATTTTGAAACAAATTCTTTGTCAAATGTATTTAGACTCTTATCTATTAGATTCTGTGTTTGAAAACAGTTAAAGATTTTGATAAAGATTCTTTCTTTGACATGATTAGAAAGAGTTTCTTTAAGTGTATCGATCTCCTGCTGAAAAGCTGCAAGGTTTGCATTGCTATTCCGAATTAAGTCATCCATTTGAGATTCTATAAATTTTTCACGTTTGTTCAAATCTACATTTTGTCTTTATTCAAAAATGGCGACACGTTCTTTGTATCTCTTAAGCTCAGCGGTTAATGATTCATTTACCATTTTATTTGTTTGATTTTCCTTATCTAAATTAGCTACATGATCAATCATTTGTTAAACCAAAGATAGAACGCAAAAATCATTTGTGTAGAAGAATTAGTATCCTGAATACTGGTATTTTGTGACTCTTGTAGATATTAAGATTAAGGAATGATATTGCTATCACTGTTTATCTCATCATCTGGATAATCATCAATACCTGTTTGTTTAAAATACGGCATCTCTTACACATCCTGATTAATCATATCATTCGGATAAGAATCATAATATGGTACCTCAGAGAGAACATCAGGATCACAGCTTGAAAGATTTTCCATTAGAACCGCTTTAGCCGAGGATATATCATTACAATCCAGTCATAGCATCAAGTCTCAGTCTGAAAGTTAATTTAAAGGTATTGTCTTTGAGGCAACTTAAACTTCTGCTATTACAGGGTCTGCTATGAATGCAAGTTGCTCTTCATCTAATATCTGACCAGCTTCTTGTGCTTCGGCTAACATCAACTTCTCCTTAAACCATATGCAGAACTTTTTGGCCTCTTTGGCTGAGTAAACTGTTTCACCATATGCCCTTCCCCTTAGACAGTTATAACACTTCACAACCTTTGCTTGACCAGATGCATAGTTTCTCCTTGAGGTTGTAGCAATTCCTCTGTTTCTAGTGCCAGCAAAACTTTGAGTTTGTCTTCTTTGAACTTGTTGAACTGTGACTCTCCTATCTTGAATGGTTGCCTAATTTCTGCGATTGAAGGACATTCTAAGTTAATTATTTTAAAGGTGGAAACCTTGATGCCACAGCAAATAGGAATGTCATTTCTTTTTTGATTCAGTCAATCGGATCCTCTCCTTACTGAAATGTAGGAACAGCGAAACCAGAGTCTAATTGAGGAAATTCAGCTTGAGATTGTTGTGTCACTGGCGGAGACATGAATGGTTGAGGGGAAAATAAATGTTGTTGTAGATTGACTAGAGTGTGATGTTGTTGATGATGAATTGGTGCTGCATAAACTGGTATGAATTGTTGAGGAGGTGGATACATTAAAGAACCTGAATGTTGTGGAGACTAAGAGGGATTGCACAGAGTTGGAGAGTTGGCTACCAATGCAAGAGGATCTGGATATCTTTCACGCATGATACGTACTTCATTAGCATGTCGTTCATGTTGACTAAGGTAAGCATACAACTGAGCGTAGTTGGTGGTATACAAACTCTTTTCTAACTTCACATCAGTGACAAACTTGCTCCATTCCTATGGAAGAGCATTTAGAAACTTGGTATTGACTTGAACTTGCTGCATTGTCAACCTAATAGTATGCATGTCATTCATTACAGCTAGAGAATCCTGTTAATAACTCATAGAACAATGTTTCACCCTTAACATAAGCAAACTTATCAAACAAGTTGTATAATCTGCATTCACGTTCTTTGTATGATAATTTAGTGCCTTTCATTAGTAGTCTGACTCTATCCTAAATATCCTTAGCTGCCTCTTGATGATTTACAAGAGCATACACATCGGGGGGATGACCGTGAAGAATGATATTTGTTCTTGAACATCACATTTATCTTGAAGTTGTTGTGCTTCAGTGAGTTCAGAGTATTTCTTAGGTCGAGTCTGCCCATTTTCTTCAACAGTTGGGTAGACCAGTGGACCATTGTCGATTGAATCAAGCATCATCCTACCATTTTTCTTCCCTTTGATGAATAAACGTATACGACTTGCCCATGAATCGTACATTGATTTTTTCAAGCATTATAGTACGTTTTCAGGCTCCATCAACATTAAATTGTTTCGCAAAGTAGTCATTTTTGCTTCAATTGAAAAATGAAATGATAAATGTTGAACAAGCAGTGATAAAAGGAGGATTGAGTTAAGGTTTGTTGTTGTTGGTGATTAAGCATTGATATTTCACGAGTAATTTATAATCTTTACAAATGTGAGAAATCTAATTATTTCACGAGATTTTACAAAGTAAGACAAACCGTAGAAAAATAAAATCTTTTTGTGATGAATGTAATGTTTCGCTTGGAATATGACAATTCTAATGTTTCTCTTGAAATAAAAAGCAATGTAATGTTTCGCTTGGTTTATGTAAATTGGACATAGTTTCGTTTTGCACAAGTACATATTTCGCTTGAATTAATAAAAATTAAGCAGAGTTTCATTTCCTAGAAATGTCATAAATCGCTTGAAGTCAACCTGTCATAAATCACCTACAAACATATTTCGCCTACATGTTTCGCCTGCATACATATTTCGCTAGATTCATACATATTTCGCTAGCTTCAAAATAAAGACTATTTTTCCACAAATACACAAAAACACACCCTTTTTGACATGTACCTATTTTTCTTGCACAAGTAGTTATCTTAAACCAAGATCTTGCTTAAAAACATAAACTTTAACACTTTTAAACACAAAAATCCAGGCTTTGATTTTGAGGACACGAAACCAAAAGACAACTAAAAATAACACCAAACAAGTATAAAACGCACACAAGCACACATATCACCCAATGGCTACTGGATACAATTGTAGATTAACACATCACTAACCAATGTGCAAGAAAAAATTTATGATAGTAGAAATGGGTTGTATCCTTAGAAAAGAAAGGAAGGGAAAATGTATTATGTAAAAGAACCAAATGACAACCAACCAACCCTCTCCAAGGTGTGAAGAGGGGTATTTATACCTAGCCTATGCCGGTCACACATAAGGGACTCTTATGTTGACCCGATTAGCTTGGTAAGTTTCCAAATATTACGCTACGAGCTATTCTATAATGTATTGGTAGTGACCGAGTCTTTTCTCGATTTCTAATAGTGTTTTCTTTTCTTGTTTACATATTGTTCTTGAAATATCACGTTGTTATATAATTTGTTGATAAAAATATAATGCCTAAAAACATTACTAATATTTTTTCACATCTTTACGTTTTGATAATCATAAAATATAAAAACGTTTTCTACGTAAAACTAAAATGTAAACAGTAATTTAGTAGGTAAACATCTCATTTCAACAAATACATCACTTAAAGGAAATTAAAAAATAAATGCATAATGCATTTATGATCAAAATGAATTTTTATTCAACCACACGCCTTTTATAAAAATGTGGTAAACCATATTATAACCATTACAAAACATTTCTACAATTAAAAGAAATTTTTATTTCAAATAAACATTTGATAATTCAAATTATTCGGACCTAAAAAAACGGCTAGAAAGATTTTTCCAAATAAACTTCCCCCTCACAAAAGACAAACAGGGGAAGGAACCTAGTCCATAGGGCGCCCGCCTTAAAGAACCGACCGACCGCCTAAAATTAAGGGACCGCCCACCTAATAAAGGGGACCTGCCCCTAGGTTAGACGCTCCCCATTCGTCCAATAAATACTAGACTCTTTTCCCACAATTTTTTCTACCTATTAGCACTTAATCTTTATCGTTCTAAAACAGCCCACGACTTCGCAATAAATATCCTTATGATCATTTAATCATAAAGCTTTGATTCCAAGGATCCGACGGCTCAATTCCTCAAGTGCTATGAGAAAATACTTCCATCCTAAAGTGAAGAATATCACACCTTTTATGTTGTTGCAATCTTTTCATCCAATCAAAAACATGTAAATATTTTTGCAATACATTGTATTTAGTGTAGTAGCTCTGATCTTGGCGATCATTGTAAGTAAAGATAGATCGGTGATTCTTACCAAGTGAGTTAGTTATTGTGGTATAAGTATTCTGGTGAAGTAAACTTGTAAATTATTGAGGAAGTCTTGAAGTTGTGAAGAAGTTGTGAAGTCGTGAAGTTGTGTTGTGATAGATTGGTTCTAGCTAAGATTAGAACTCGACATTTAGCTTTTGGTGTCCGTAATCAGTGGTATGCAACGTTTGTACGGATTTTCTTTTTCCCATTCTCCGCCATAAGGTATCTTGTTGACATATGAAGAAAATTTCAAGTTTAGGTGCACGGGAGTGGAGTAGGCGAAGAGAGAAGTGCATCGTTACCGAACCATTATAATTCCTCTTGCGATGTTGTTTGATTTTCTTATTCTAATCTCTTGTCTTACATTAATCTCCTCTTAAACTATCATATCAATTGTTTTATATAATAACTTGTACATATTGTGCAAGTGTTGAGTTCACATAAATTCAAATCTAGAATTTTTTACAAACACTTCAAAACCTTTAATTAAAAAGCAGTAAACTATTCAACCCCCCTTCTAGTTTTCCACATTGGTGTATCAAGAGCCAAACACCTAAACAAGATTTATAAAATAAAATTGGTAATTTTAAACTTGAATCGAATCTATGGAATCGGTAAATATTAAGAAGGGCTAATCTATGCAAATACCACCATATTTAACAGTTATGGATTTATATATTGAAAAATAGATTTTGAATCCTTATGTGAATTCAAAAGATCTGATCCTTGGATGTTATTACCGATGGTAATTTCCTCCTAATCCAAAATAATCCGAAACTAAAAAGAGAAGTTGTACCTTTTCATAAACAAAACAACGATCTTAAAAAGAAACTTGCAAAAAATAATGAAGCTAAAATGGTAATTTATAATGCTTTGCCATGTAAAGAATATGAGAGAATTTTTATGTGTCAAACCACAAAAGAAATTTGGGATACTTTATTAATCACACATCAAGGTAATAATCAAGTCAAAGCTAACAAATAGATCTTCTTTTTCAACAATATGACCAATTTATGATATCTGGAAGATGAATCAATAGATAATCCTTTCCTAAAATTAACGAAAACAAATATTACTTAGTCTAAAAGCACTTGATGAAGGTTTTTCTAGCAAGAATTGTGTTAGGAAATTTCTTAGGTCATTACATCTAAAATGGCACACGAAAGTCACAGCGAGTGAAGAATCAAAGAATGTAACAACCTCACCTCTTGACAAAACTTATTGGAAAATTGAAAAGGCTAATTAAGAAACGTAATTAAAGAAAGACTTCGAAATGTCAAAGGCAAGAAAGAACAAAGTATATTCTCTTGCATTAAAAGTGAAAAAGGAAGTAAGTGATGAAGATAGCTCAAGCCCTATAGTGAAGACGAAGATATCTATAGCCAAAAAAGAATTCAAGAATTCCTCAGGGATGATGTACATTTGTAAGACAACTACGAGCGATTAGGAGAAAATTCAAAGAAGTAGAAATGAAGGTTATGGTAAAAGTGAAAGAAAATGTTAAGAAGTGGTGATCCAAATCACCTCATTGAGAGAATGTTCAAAGCCGCCAAAGAATAAACGATCAAAGAAGCATTTAAGTTGAGAGCAAGGGAGCACAATGGGAGAAGATGAAGTAGGATAGACCAAAATGAAACTTGCCTTGTACTCAAGCACCCGATGAAATACGCTTAGAGTAAAACTTGAACCACCGAAAGTGGAATTAAAGGATAGTGGATGCTCAAAACACATAACCGTATAATAACCGAAATTTGTTCTCCTTCATAACAAAGCATACAACGGATGAAACATAATCTTTGGAGCAACTTGCAGCGTAAAAACATAATGGGCAAAGGAACGATTCTCAAGCATCCCTAATAAATTGAAAATTTGAGCACGTGAGATAACTTAACAATATAACTTGCTTAGTGTAGGAAAATATATGAGTATACCAAATACAAAGTAATATTTACCGAACACATAGCAAATAATAAAAGCGAAAAAGTTTTATAGAAAAGGAATTAGAAAAGAGTGAATATTATGTAGTGAATACTAGGAAATAAACCGAAGACAAAATATGCTGCACATTGTACAAAAACTCCACCACATGGCATAGTGAGATTAGGTCCCAAATATGCAAATTAGATTCGATCATTAGCATCTAAAGAATTAGTTAGAAACCTAACCCAAACTACAATAAACGACCAACATTTTTTGGATGCTTTGCAAAATTATAAAACAAGCTCATACAAAGTCCCAAGGATAAAAATATAATTTTTCAACAACTAGATTCCTAAACTACTTCACATGGATTTGTATATGGCCCTTTCCTCCTTACGAATCTATGGAGAAATCGTTATAAACATGTAATCGTAGATACTATTCTCTAGATTCACAAGGACAGATTTTTAGCAAATAAAAAACCGAGCCATCCAAAATACAGAATAATTTAGCAAAAATGATCCAAAACAAATAGTATGTTCCATTATATCAATTAGAATGGATCATGGTCTGATTTATAAGGAAGTACAATTCAGAAACTATAGTGATTTAAATGGGAATATCTCAATAATTTTCCGCTCCTCGTACTCCACAATCAAATGGGGTAGTTGGAAAGGAAAAATCTGCACTCTACAAGAGAATAGTAGAACCATTAAACGAGCATCCATTCTCTCAAAATTTATGTTGTAATGCGGTCGATACAATCAACCAATATAATTATAGAGTTTCCATAATGTATTTTAGGAAAAACCTGCCATACGAGTCGTTAAAGATGTTAGAACCAAACTTAACTATTTTAGAGTAATTCGGAAGTAAATGCTTTAGCTCTAATACAAAGGATTCTCCTCACCAAATTACGACCCTAAGTCATACGAGGTGTTTTCCTAGGAATATTCGCAAAAATAAAACTTACATAATACCTTAACAAAACAAACAATGAAAGTTGAAAGAGATCATTGAATTAAACTGATATGTGTGAAATACACAATCCGTTTATATACCAAAAATAACCCTAAATGACCCAAAAAAGACTAAACATGGCAAAGATATGCTTTTTTTGATGTTTTGTGTATGCAGGAACGGAAAAGGACAAAAATCACAAGAAAACCGTCAAAATGAGCAACACGGACAGAGAACAGGAAGATGCACAAAAGAAGCCGTGGATTCAAAAGCCAAAGTCAAAAAGTCAAAGCTCGTTCATCAAACACAAAAGGACAAAGATCCAAAGTTAAAATCTATCCGTCAAGGTAACCAAAGTTACATAATTAGTCCCTAAAACCTAAATGGGCCTAATCCTTTCACACAAATTCCAGGACCAAAGATCCAATTTTGAAAGTTGTTATAACACTTGGATGTGTATTACATTTTTACAACTTTATAAAAAGAGAGGGACTCAATTGCCAATAAGCCCAACTCACCCCCGTTTTACCCAATTCAGTTAAACTTAAAAAAAGGGCGCCATGAACAATTATTGTTCATGCGTCTTCCCTAATTCACCAAAAGGGTCAAAACGAGAGGGCTTTTACCAATCAAAGGGTGAAAAGGACAATTCAAGTAGTCAAGTACATAATGGTCAATGGCGAAAGATTGTCTATTCTCATTGAAAAGTCAATCAAAAGATCACACTAGAAAGAAAGAGACACAAGGAAATGGGTTAATTTTGCACTAGAAAGGGCTTCTACTCACAGAAGAAGCAAAATCAAGGATGACACCACGGATGCCAATTGATCCATCCGTGTGTCCCAAATATGATCCAATGGCTCAGGATTATCCTCTAATGATTGGAAGAATGGATGGCAGAGATTGATGGGAGCGTGGGTAGACCTCAAGAGGCTAGAAGGTTCACTAAGAGGCTTAAAATAGCACACTCACACATACACATTTCATCTTCTTTTTCCTGTATTTTTTTTAAAGTAAAAATAGCTTGTTAGGTTTTTTTAGTTAAAATGTAATTTCACTTTTTAATCTCTTGTAATCTGTTTTGGATCATTAATAAAAGTTTCATTTAGTTTACATAATCTTGTTTTCATTTATAAGCTCTTATTTTCCTCAAATACATACTCTACTGTTTCATAAGCTCATTTTAGCTCTCTCAAGTCTATAAGCTTGAGATTGAGTTTGTTTAATCAAGCCTTAATCATACTAAAGCATTTAAATCAGTCAAACTTAAATACCTTTGCTTATTTGGATTGTGAGCTTTTGGAAGAGAAGCTAGCTATGAAGAGCTATCTATGACTTAAATGCTTATCTTAGATAAGCCAGAGCTGTGTAGATGCTCAATTAAAGCATAATAATCTTCTGTTTAGCTGAAGCAACTTGTATGTTTTCATTTAAATTCCTTGTCTTTTAATTTCTAGTTTTAATGCTTTGCTTATTTGCTTTTAGTTTTACTTGTTTGCTTATCTATTGTTCAATTGTGAATGTTTAATCTACTTATAGCTCATTAGTAATAATGTTTAATAGTTAAAAAAGGAATAGATCAAAGTTTTACTTCAATTCTGTCCTAAAACCATAAAAAAAACCAAAATAGTAGTTTAGCTTTTAGATTTTTAGTTCTAGCTAATTGATTATTGCTTTCCTCTTATTAGCCTTGTAATAAGCTAGTAGATATCATGGTATTAAAGGTTTAGTTAAGTGATTTCCATTTTAAAAGTTTTTTGAAATCTGTCAACAATATTAAGGAGTGTTTGATTTAAGGTATTTTGACCTTTAATAGTCAAAGGTTTTTGATAAAAGTTTTTGAACCAGCTTTGATTTAGTCTAAAATGTGTAGTTTCGTGGTTTTCTTAAGTTAGTGTAAAAAAAATTGAAAGTTTTTTAAGTTTCATTGGTTGTCTCAGCACCAGGGGACCTTTTCCCTTTCTCTTAGATTGTTAAAATTTTAACTCAAGCCTCCTAGGCTTAATTTATGTTTAAAGTTTGTTCAAACATACTCAATAGGAGTGCGTAGTGTAGGTCTTACCCTTAAGGTAACCTGCATATTAGATTTTGCCCCTTTGTCAATTGCATCAGCGGTAGTAACTTAAGTTACTACTGCTATCTTTCTGAAGACAAATTAACTAGTATTAGAGGACTTAGATCTAAATTTACAGTAGGATTATAAGATTTCACATAGCTTATATATAGAATAAAGTTGTTTTATCGTTCTAGCTTAATTTCTAACTAGCATTTTGTTTAAAAAAAAACCAATCTGTCATTGCACCACAGTATTAACCATAAGTAATACAGTGTGACATATTTAATCTACATTTAGGGAAGTTTAAATAACTTTCGCTTTAAGAACTACATTAGATTTATAGATTAGATATAGGATACGTTAGGTTAAGACTTAATTTCAAATTTCTAGCTTAACCACTTAGGTACATTTAGCTTAAAAGTTCATAAAAACTCAAAAAGCCAAAGAACAGTAGTAACTAGAAGAATCTTTTAATCTTAGATTTTTAGCTTGTAGGGTTAAGTTTAATGATTATAGAACAAAGTATGAATAAGTTGTTAGTCCAATTTACAAGAGCTCAGTTTCTATCTAATGGCTTAGAGAATTTGAAGCTTAAGCTAAGTTTTGTTGAGCTTTAATTTCTTTTTCTGAGTTTGCTTGTTTTTAATCATAAATTTAATAGCCTTAAAAGTGTTTTATAAGTTAAGGTACTTATTAAATTAAGCTTATATACATCATAGCGCCATGGAACTTCTTTATTTTTTTCAAATTTGAGCTTGAAAATGAATTTGGCAACAAATAAGTATAAAAAATAGATTTTAAAGCCTTTTAAAGCTTGTTTCTGTGAAACATCTTCTTTATAAGCTCTTAGAGAGCTTAAAATTGAGAAATTAGCTTATACTCCTATTTACTAAAAGTGCTTAGAAATGTTTGCTTAATAAGTTTTAGCTTTTAGATTTTAAAAATAAAAAAATTTCCAAAAAGCTGTGCATGGGACTCGAACCCAGCACCTCACGCTCACACACGCAACACCTTAACCATTGTGCTTCAATAGCTCATCCAACCTCATTCCTTTTCATTTAACTCTTATAGTCATTTTCAAATTCCTTTTTAATAATAAGCCGAAGCTTTTGGAAGCATATTTTAGGACTTCTCTTTTAAGCTTTTTTGATGTATTCTTATTTTTCCTAGGTTCCAGCAGTACCTAGTACTTTTTCCCTAAATTTTTGAGATTTTTCCATTTAGTAGATTATTTTTAATCATTTTTCTTAGGTTTTAATTTTCAAAAATACGTAAAAAATAGAAATAATTTTCAGAAAAATACAAAAAAATAGTTTTTAGTTTTAGAAAAATTAATTTTAGTTTTACATTTAGAAAAATCATTTTCACACATCTTTAATGTTTAATTACATTTCAAGCTTATTATTTTAATTTTAAAAATAGATTTTAAATTTAAAATTAGTTAAAAATTAGTTATATGAGTTTTATGTATAATTTAAGACTTTTCTAAGTTTAAAATCAATTTTTCTCAATTTAGGACTTAATTTGCATTTTTTAGGATTTAATTAGATTAAGAATAGTTATAATTCATAATATTTTCTAAAATTACCAAAAAAATATTTTTTCTTTTTCCTAAAAGTTCTTTTGTCTTATTTTAGGTTTAAAATTTTAGATTTGTATTTTTTATAAGTTATTTTTGCCATTATATTCTTAATTGTCGCATTTTATTTGTTCCCGTTATTTGTTTAATTGTTTTTGTGTGCTTATTTTAATTCTTACTTTAATTTAGTAGTTTTAGATAATAAAGAAAAAATATCTTTTCTCTCATTCAAATCATAATCCAAGCTAAAACGTGGTTTTAATTTCGCAAGTCGTTGGGGAAACGACCCGGGAAAGCATACTTCCCAGTAATCATACGTATATTATTATTATTATATATTTGTATAAGAATTTTCCTAGAGGGCTACTTTGGGAATTATTCTCCATACTTTTGTGTATTAATATAATATAGTGTATAAAAAACTACAATCAATTTTTGGCGCCGTTGCCGGGTACTTGTGTTAAAGATTCCTTCGTTTACGTTTGTTGATTTTGATTTGAAGATCCTTTCGTTTACGAAAGTTGTATTTTTGTTATAAAAATCAAAAACCCAAAAAAAATTAAATTAAAAAAATGTAAAAAGTAAAAAATAGTTTTCTTTTCTTTTTAGTATAGTTATCATATAAAAAAATATAAAAAATTAATAAAAAAATCAAAAATATAAAAAAATTGTCCTTAAAAAGAAATAAAATACACAAAGTTGGTAAAAGAACACCAACAAATAATACCTTCAATTGAGGAATTATCATAATAAGTCCCAGAAACGAGAACAAAAGATTTCAAAAACTGCCCATTGTGTCACTTACAAATATGACTCCACCTTAAGAAAGCCTTTGTAAGAGCCTACCTGAAGTAAAGTGAATATTTGTTTAAGTTGTCTCTCGTTTAGACCGTAAATAAAATAGGTTGTTAAAAAATCGAAAAACCAAAAAATAATCTCCTAAAACATCTTTTTCATTTAATTCTTTTCCCTTAAACCCTCTAAATTGTTTAATTTCTTAGGCGTCTACTCTATCAATCGTTTGAATCCTTTTACGCACTTAAAGAATGCTCGTCTTGTGTAACAGTTTTGTACAGCTAGAGAATGTTGTTCAATAGGAAGTCATGAAAACAAGATTCTTGTTCCCGAAACCCGACTCACTCCGTGTTTGCAAATATGAACCCCGGTTGATGTCCGTAAGTGTCGTGGAAGTGTTCTTTTACGAAAGAAATTCGAAGGAAGATTTGCTACATAATGTTTGAAAAATGGAATTTTCCAAGACTCTCAAGATACTTAGAATCATATCCGAATGACAATACCAACGTATTAATGCTCTTCAAGAGCCAATCATTGTCAATCAAGACCCCGGTGAAAAGTCTTCGCAAGGTCCTCCACTTATTAACCAAAATTGTTGTTACGCCACTCGTAACTGACAAATTTTGGTTAATAAGTGGAGGACCTTGCAAAGACTTTACACCGGGGTCTTGATTGACAATGATTGGCTCTTGAAGAGCATTAATAACGTTGGTATTGTCATCGGATGATTCGAAAGTATCTTGAGAGTCTTGGAAAATTCCATTTTCAACACAATATGTAAGCAAATCTTCCTCGAATTTCTTTCGTAAAAGAGCACATCCACTACAATACGGACCATCAACCGGGGTTCCACACTTTGCACAACACGGAGAGGAGTCGGGTTCGGGAACAAGAATCTTGTTTTCAAGACTTCCTATTGAACAACATTCTCTAGTGTACAAACTTCCACAAGACGAGCATTCTTTAATTGCGTAAAGGGGATTCAAACGATGATCGAGTGACGCCATAAGAATTAAACAATTTAGAGGGTTAAGGAAAAGAATTAAATGAAAAAGAGGTTTAAGGAGATTATTTTTAGTTTTTCGATTTTTTTAAACAACATATTTTATTTACGGACAAAACGAGAGACAACTTAAACCAAATAATCAACTTACTTCACGGTAGCTCTTAAAAATGGCTTCTTAAGGTGAGTCATATTTCGTAAGTGACACAAATGGCAAGTTTTTGAATCTTTTGTTCGATTTGGGAACTTATTATGATAATTCCTCAATTGAAGGTATTATTTGTTGGTGTTCTTTTACCAACTTTGTGTATTTTATTTCTTTTTAAGGACAATTTTTTTATATTTTTGATTTTTTTATTATTTTTTTTATATTTTTTATATGATAACTATACTAAAAAGAAAAGAATTTTTTTTTTACTTTTTATATTTTTTTAATTTAATTTTTTTTTGGGTTTTTGATTTTTATAACAAAAATACAACTTTCGTAAACGAAAGGATCTTCAAATCAAAACAACAAACGTATACGAGAGAATCTTTAACACAAGTACCCTTCAACGGCGCCAAAATTGATTGTAGTTTTTTTAAACACTATATTATAATAATACACAAAATATGGAGATATTCCCAAAGTACTCTAGGAAAATTCCCTTATACAATAAAATAATATAATAATAATACTTGGAATGATTACTGGGAAGTATGCTTTCCCGGGTCGTTTCTCCAACGACTTGCGAAATTAAAACCACGCTTTAGCTTGGATTATGATTTGAATGAGAGAAAAGATATTTTTTCTTTATTATCTAAAACTACTAAATTAAAGTAAGAATTAAAATAAGCACACAAAAACAATTAAACAAATAACGGGAACAAATAAAATGCGACAATTAAGCAAATAAGGCAAAACTAACTCTTAAAAATACAAACTAAATTTTTAAACCTAAAATAAGACAAAAGAAACTTTTAGGAAAAAGAAAAATATTTTTTTGGTAATTTTTGAATTTATTATGAATTAAAAACTATTTTAATCTAATTAAATCCTAAAAAATAGCAAATTAAGTCCTAAAAATTGAGAAAATTGATTTTAAACTTAGAAAAGTCTAAAATAACATAAAAACTCATAAAACTATTTTTAACTATTTTTAAAATTAAAATCCTATTTTTAAAATTAAAATTAAAAGCTTAGAAATGAAATTAAAAATCTAAAAGAGGTGAAAATGATTTTTCTAAATGTAAAACTAAAACTAATTTTTCTAAAACTAAAAACTATTTTTTTGTATTTTTCTGAAAATTATTTCTATTTTTTACGTATTTTTGAAAATTAAAACCTAAGAAAAATGATTAAAAATAATCTACTAAATGGAAAAATCTCAAAAATTCAGGGAAAGTACTATTACAAGCAGCACTTAATGAAAGAATAAGATACATCAAAAAGCTACAAAGTACCGTCCTAAAATAAGCTCTAAAAAGCATTCGCTTTATTAGTTAAAAAGGAATTTACAATGACTATAAATTTAAATGAAAAGTATGAGGTTGTATGACGCAATTGAAGCACAATGGTTAAGGTGTTTTGCGTGTGTGAGCAAGGAGGTTGCTGGTTCGAGTCCCATGCACAGCTTTTTGGAATTTTTTTATTTTTGAAATCTAAAAGCTAAAACTTATTAAGCAAACATTTCTGAGCACTTTTAATGTAGCATATTGGTAAGACGTGTGTATTGTGTGGGAGAGGTCGTGGGTTCGAGTCTGGCAACACCCTTTTTGCACTTTTTTATATTTTTGAAAACCAAAAGCTAAAAGCTATAGAAGAGGTTTTTTTTAAAGCACTTTTAATGAAAGAAGCTTAAGCTAAAACTCAAAGATAAGCTCTAAAAGAGTTTTTGAAGTTCTGACCACAGAAAGTGGGCTTTTAAGCTCACTTATGCTTGTTTACACTAAATCACTTGCACAAAGCTCAATATAAGCTCAAATCTAAAACCAAAAGCTGTCCTATGTAGCTTATGATGTCTATAAGCTAATCCTAATAAGCTTCTTACCTATCTAACACTTAATCCTAACTGACTCTAATGATCAAACCTGCAAACTCAGAATTTTAACTCAAAAGGCTCAAAATTAAGAAAAACTCAAATGCTCAATAAGCCAAGACAGAGGCTAAGCTTATGATAACTTATCAATAAACTATAAAGCTACAAATATAAACCATTAACTGAATCTTATAAGCTAGAAATTCAATTTTAAAGACTAAGCTAAGTTTACTACTGTTTTTTGCTTTTGAGTTTTTATGAACTTTTTAAAAGCAAATGCACCTAAATTATTATTCTAGAAAATTAGAAAAAAGACTTAATCTAACTTTAACTATATCTAGTCTATAAATCTACTGGGTTTTAAAAGCTAAAATTTATTTAAGCTACCCTAACTTTGATTCAATAAGACCAACAGTATTAACTTATTGTTAATATTGTTGGTGCAATTAACAGATTGGTTAAACCAAAAATGCAGGCTAGAATTTAAGCTAGGAATGAAAAAACAAGTTCTATTCTATATTAAGCTATGTGAAATCTATAATCCTACTGAAATTTAGATCCTAAGTCCTACTAATACTAACTTAATTGAGGCTTAAGAAGACAGCAGTAGTAACTGAAGTTACTACTGCTGATGCAATTAACAAAGAGGTAAAACCAAATTCAGGTGTCCTTAAGGGACAACCTGCATTACACACTCTATTTGAGTGTGTTTGAACACAATGCAACCACAAACCAAGCCTTGGATGGCTTGGTTTAAAATTTTCACAAGCAAAATCAAAGGGAAAAATCCCCTGGTGCTAGAACAAGAAAAATAAGCCTTAAAATGATTATGAGCTTAAACTGACAAGAAAAATTACCAAGACGCTTTGACTTTAAGAGGTCAAACAAAACTGATCCAAACACTCCTATATATAATGACAGATTTCATTTGGGCTTATGAAATTAAAATCCAAATAACAAGACCTTATTACCAGATATTAATTAGCTTATAATAGGCTTAACAAACATAAGTCAACAACTAATTAAGCTAGAATCAAAGTTTTAATGACTAAGCTAATTTTTTTAATTTTTTTTTTTGCTTTTTTGT
>BQNB010046498.1:0-43659 GCA_026074375.1 Tanacetum coccineum
TATTATTTAAAATGATTTTTTTTTACTTAAAGTGACTTTCTTAATTTAAATTGATTTTTATAAAAACATTATTTAATTTGATATTTCGAGTAAAGTCGATAATTGGTATAAGAATTTCCGTCTTTCGTATTGATATTTTTTTATGTGTTCATTTGTCGTGGTACGTCTATTGATTCCTTTCGTTGCGTTTTCGCTCGGTGCATATACGTATCATTCCTTTCAAAGGATTCTTATGTCATTTGATTCACGTCTATTTGCATATGTGGAATCTCCCATATGCATTCTATCCTTAGACTCGATATTCGTTTGTTATCCTATTCGATTGTTCGTAACCCTTGGAATTCGTTGACACCATTGAGTCGTGGAAGCTTTGATGTGCTTGTGGGAATGGACTGGTTGTCCAAGAGGAAGTTTGTGATAGTATGTCATGAGAAGGTGGTTAGGATACCGTTGAAAGGTGATGAGATACTTCGTGTTCATGGTGAACGTACTCAGGGAGTTGTGAAACCCGTATTGAACATAAAGGTAGATGAACCAAAATTGAGTGATATTTCCTTCATACGAGATTTTATTGGTATGTTCCAAAAGACTTGTCGATGACCACCACAACGACAAGTTGAGTCCGCATAGATTTAGTCCCTGAAGCGACGCCAGTCGCAAAGTCTCTATAACGTCTAGCACCCTCAGAAATGCAAGAATTGTCTGAACAACTTCAAGAGTTGCAAGACAAAGGTTTCATACGACCTAGTCATTTTCCGTGGGGATGCACCAGTGTCGTTTGTTAAGAAGAGAAGCATGTAGTTCATTTGAAGTTAGTGTTGGAATTACTGAGGAAGGAGAAGTTGTATGCTAAGTTTACTAAGAGTGAAGCAGTGAGGAATTGGGAAATACCTATGACAGCATCTGAGATATGATTATTCTTAGGATTGGCAGGTTACCTACCTACGTTTCATCACAATCTTTTCTAAGATTGTTAAACCTATTTCTTCCCTAACTGGGAGGGATCAGAAGTATGAGTAGGGCACAGAACGAAAAGAGGCTTTCCAGACTTTGAAGATTGATTTGTGTGACGCTTCGATAAATCAAATGTAGTGGTTGATGCATTGAGTAGAAAGGGAGAGTGAAACTAAGACGAGTAAGAGCAATGTCCTTGACTATCCAGTCAAGTGTTAAGGAAAAGATATTGGCTACTTCAAGTGAGACGTCCAAGGTAGAGAACGCGCCAGCAGAAATGCTACGTGACCTGGACCAACAAATGGAAAAGAGGGTAGATGATGGTTAGTACTTTATGGATTAAATTGTATAGTGAGTATGAGTATGAAATTCGCTACCATCCAGGTAAGGCAAATGTGGTGATTAATGCGTTAAGTAAGAAGGAACGAGTGAAACCTAGACGTGTTCAAGTGATGGCTATGACTATTCAGTATGCAGTAAGAGGAATGATACTGACAGCCCAAAGTGAGGCGTTCGAGCAAGAGAATGTACTCGCAAAAATACTACATGGCTTAGATCAACAGATGGAAAGAAAAGGAGACGAGAGTTTGTATTTTATGGATCATATTTAGGTTCCATTGGTAGGAAGTGAAATGGACGAGCCCATGCATCAAGGTACTTGGTACATCCGGGAGCGGATAAGAAGTACTATAACCTTGGAGACATGTATTGGTGGCCATGAATAGAGAAGGAAATAGCTATCTATGTTAGCAAATTTTGGACTTGTTTAAGAGGTGAAGACTGCAATGTCAAAGACTTTTGGCTTGCTGCAACAGCCTGAGATACTTGAGTGAAAATGAGATAGAACCACCATGAATTTTATCACTAAATTTCCAAGATCAAAGTAGTAAGTATGATGTGATTTGGGTGATGGTCGATAGACTGACCAAGTTAGCTCATTTTCTAGCTATACAAGAAGATTTCAAGATGTGAAGTTGGCAAAGATTTATATTGATGAGATAATAGCAAGGAATGGAATTCTGGTGATGATCAACTCAGATTGAGATGGATGATTTACCTCGTGGTTTTGGCAGACGCTGCAGAAAGTGTTAGAGACACGATTGGATTTGAGTACTGCTTAGCATCCTCAAGCGGATGGACAAAGTGAACGTATGATTCAGACTTTGGGAAGATATAATGAGGGCATGTGTTATTGATTTTGGTTGTAGTTATCATTCGAGCATTTGGTGTGCTCTGTTTGAAGCTTTGTATGGAATGAAATGTAGGTCGCCTGTTCTATGGGCAGAGATTGGAGAGAGTAGTTTGATTGGACTTCAGTTAGTACAAGAAACGACTGATAAAGTAGTGGTTATAAAGGAAAAGCTCCAAGCGACAAGAGATCGTCAAAAGAGCTATGCTGATAATAGGCGTAAACCGTTGGAGTTCGAGGTAGGAGATCGTGTGTTATTAAAGGTGTCGCCTTGGAAAGGCGTGATTCGTTTTGGAAAGAGAGGCAAGTTAGCACCGAGGTATGTAGGACCATTTGAGATTCTTGAAAGGATCGGCCCCGTAGCTTATCGGTTAAGATTGCCCAAGGAGTTGAGTGGAGTACATGACATATTTCATGTGTCAAACCTAAAGAAGTGTTTGGCAGATGCTAGTTTGCATGTGCCATTGGACGAGATTAAGGTTGACAAAACTCTTCGTTTTATTGAGGAACTTGTAGAGATAATGGACCGTAAAGTTAAGAGTTTAAAGCGTAGTAGGATTTTGCTTAAGAAAGTTCGTTGGAATTCTAAGCGTGATCCTGAGTTTACTTGGGAGCGCGAGGATTATATGAAGTTTAAGTATCCTCAGTTGTTTGTTGATCGAGCTGATGAATAGGCTAATTAAATCTCGGGACGAGATTTCCTAAAGAAGGGGATACTGTGACAACCATGACTTGAGCAGGTTAGTCAAACTATTAGTGTTGACTTATGTATCTGTTGCAATGTATGGGTTATGTGTTATTTGTGTTTATACGTGTTTATATGTGTTTATGTGGGATATGTGAGATTTGGTAATCAATCCATTGAGCGTGATCGTCTCATTGGGATTGGATTTGTGTTGGATTTTGTGGAGTTCATTTCGTTCACTTTTGGTGACAAGGAAATGATTTTTGTGATTTAAGCGTTTTAGTGATTTATCGTGTAAGTATTATTACGTATACGTATTTATGTGTTAGTAATGTTAGGTATGAATAGGTGTTAGTAGTTAGAATAAGAATGAAATGTAAATTTCTATTTTTGGAAAGTTAGGTTAAAATAAAAATGAAAAGTTATTTATTTTAAAAGTTTAGTAAATTGCGTTTACGCAAAAAGGTATACTCAAATAAGCTTAGGTTTTTATAAAAACTTAAGGTAATGCAAATAATTAAGTAATTAATAAATAAATAAATAAAAGAAAAGGGTGAATCGGTCGGTTAAGGGATTAGGGAGGAAAAAAGGAAACAAATTTGATTATAACTTGGACTCTAATCCTATAAATACTAAACCTTATTATCCCTAAATCACTTTTGAGGTGAAATTAGAAGTTTATAGCAAACTTTCGAAATAGAAGAAAGAGATTTGAGAAATGAAAATGTTATTTATATAAAGAGTAAATAAGTTGCGATTAGTTAAAAAGGTTTGCCCAAATTAGCTTAGGTTTTTATGAAAACTTAAGGTAATGAAGATAATTAGTTAATTAACGAATAAAATAAAAAATATAAAAAAAATAAAAAAATATATATATATATATATATATATATATATATATATAATAATAAATAAAATATATATGTATGTATGTAGTAAAAAAAGGGTGTGTTCTCCGTATTAGAAGGAAAGAAAAAAAAGAAAATAAGTTTGATTTCAATTAAGGATGTCTAATTATTATAAATACCAATTAATAAAAGCCCTAAATCATTTTTTTTTCTCTCCCTCTCCCCTTGTGATCGCCGAACCCTAAGAGCAAGGAAGAAAAAAGAATTTTTTATCAAGAACAATTTGATGATCTATGTGGTCAAGAATCCATATTTAGGTATGTTTTAATTTAAGCTTTTGTTAAACTTCTTTAGAAGACATGTAACAATTAATTTTATGGATCATTAGGGTTTTTAAAACTTCTGTAATTATGGATGTTTTAATCATGCTAGAACGTTTAGGGTTTAATTAGGAACATATTGGTGTAAATGGTTAGGGTTAGATAGCGTTAATTCATGATTTAGAGTTGAGTAGAATTTAGGGTTTTGTTCAACTGATGATATCTAGATGTTAACAACGTATTTTGATATGATTCCAAAGCCTAAGTTGTAGTTCAAAGAGTCTATTTTTCAAAAAGTCCAGCCTCGAATGATTTGGAGTTCTAGAAATTGGTTAAATATTGGTTACAAGAAAAGTTGTCAAAACAGTAAATACGGGTCAGATTTAGGTCATGTTTGGGAGGGTAAAACCCTAACTTAAAAGTGGAATTAATGTTAGCCAATCTATAGTGATTATTTTCTATATTTATATAAAGAAACCCTAGAAGGAGAGCCTCTGATTGTATGTCTAAGTAGGGTAATTAGGGTCATAAATTTTAGTGTACAATCATATCCGAATTGGGACAGTTTTGAAGTTTGATTTTATTTGGGATAGTTGCACATGTAATGAGTAATTGGGAATCACAAGGTAGTTAGTAAACTCATAAATACACTTAGGTGATTTTTGGCATAATTTATAGAGGTCAGCAAGAAAGGTTTTTAAGTTAGTAAAGATACACTAAAATTTTGCATTTTTGAATAAATTTAGTTAACTAGTGAATGTGTTAATTGAGGTGCTAAAGAATTGTCATGTTCGGGGGTGACCCATGATGGTTTAATCATACCTTAGACATCCATCATATGTTGATACATGGACAAAAGCTTTTTAGCTTGGTCCGCGTTGTAAACCGTGTAAATATTTATTTTGTATATTGTCGTGATAGGAAAATGGAAGTTGCGTTATGAGCATTCAGTGAGTTACATAGTCCGACTTTTAAATTGTTTTAAAACTTGGGACGAAAATGAGATGCAAAGTGTTGAAATATGTTTTAAATGGTTATGAAAATGTGTTATCTAAAAGCATGGACTATTATGTGGACTGATATGCGTTATGTGCGACATGTATATGATATGATATTGATTGTGTTGCCATCAAGAGGATTACTTTAGGGTATGCTATGGCCTGAGCTAGAATGATAAGAGTAAATGGTAGATCCAAGGGCGATATGGGCGTCTGCTTGGTGTTTGTAAGGATTGGATGGTAGAGGCCCCCTAAACCCCCATAGATATTTGTCTAGTTGATGGGATGAAATGCATGTTTGCTTGTATGTTAGTATAGCATAATTGTCAAGCAAAAGTATTGTTTATAATCACAGAATTTGGATAAATTTTTTGGAAACGTGTTGAATATGTGTGTCTGAAACCGTAATGTTTCGTCACCAACCCATTGTATTGAACGTAAAGCATCATTTTAGGTATTCAAACAGGATGAGATTAAAGTTTAGGAAAAGTGCTAGATGGACTGTACAGCTGGCGAAGTTTAGTTTTATCTAGATTTCATTATTATTTTGGATGATGAATTTTATTTGTTTTTGCTTTGTTAGGATGTATGGAATGTTGCGATGTCATGACGTTTGCATTAAACAGCCTGTCATTTCAATGTCAGACGCCTTTTGGATTTTGTTGATGTGTTTGGGTATTTTTATGACACTGCGTGTCTATACCTTGTATTTTATGCATATTTTAGTTTCTTTATATAGACGCCAATGTGTTATGATGATTCCCTTTCTCGTCGCGCCTCGTGTTTCCTCCTTGGCGGGGTGTGACATATTGACCATGTGTTTCTTTATGAACGTTCAAGAGACAAAAAAAATGTTTTTATTAAACAATGCAAATTTCTGAGATTAAAACTACGTTCGGGTTTTATTTGATAAAAATGAGAAATGAAAAATATAGTATATATATATATATATATATATATATATATATATATATATATATATATATATATATATATATATATAGTATACTGAAGAAAATCCCGAGCGTTTATTTAGTAAAAAGATTTCTAGACTCAGAGAGAAAGAAGTGGGTTTGGGAATCTACCTTTAGGTGTTAGGTTCCATGAGTTTGAGACCTAGTCTAAGAAAGTTAAAGGATTTACTTTTGAGGAGGTTTGTGTTAGGATATCTGGCTATGATTACTCGAGGAGACCTTTCCAAGGAGAGTATTGTCCTTTTGAACAATGTCACGAAGGAAATGGTGTAGGATTTCTAAATTGTTAGGAATTCTACATTTGATGATACAAAAGAAAAAAGTAATGAAACAAAAAGACTTAAATGCAAAACTAGAATTCTTCAAAAGATGGAAGATTTTGAAGATTCTAGAAGATCACTTTAATAAAGATAAAGATTCAGAAGATAAACTTAAATGTTTAAAAGATTTATTAATATCTTTATTGTTATTCTTTGTAAACCTAATATCTCTAGTATATAAAGAGATACAGGCGTATAGTTTAGGTGTACAAGTCATGAGTTCCATAGTGTACCTAAATGTGTGTGTATAGGCGTGAGTCTCAATGTAGACGCCTAGTAGTTTAGCCCCAAGGTCAATGTTTCATTGATCCTGTTACAGTTCATTGATGTAACCGTTCTACTATTATTTAAAGTAGAATCGGGGCTTGGAGTAATTGTATATGGGGGGGAGATAATAAGAAAAACCTTGTTATGATATCAATGTTCTTATGTTATTTCCGCTATGCATATACATTATGTTCATTGTTATCATTATAATAGATTAGTTCTAAACAAACTAGAGCAATAAACGATCCTAAGAACTATCACGTGTTTTAGTTCTATCAGGTGGTATCAGAGCCACGGGCTCGTGATCTAGGATTCTTACAAGGTTTTATTGTCAAAAACAAGAAGGTTTAAAGGTTATCGAGCTTTCTGCTTTTGGTTATAGTCAGATTCGATGAAACTAGGGTTCTATAATAAACCATAATTCGATCAAGCAGGTTCAAGTATAGCTGGTAGTTCGAATATTGCACATGGTGATGTTATTAGGGTTTTGTTTTATCTCTTACTGTCACATCGCAAGATGATTCATTCTTGATTGGAAACCCTATGGTATGTATTCACCTACATTTACTGTTGTTGCTTTATAACATATTTATGTTGATGGACTTGAGTGTTCATGATTGGATCTGTTAAGGGTTTATAAAACCCTAGTAAAGTTGTGGAATCGTTCAATAAGCACATCAATTGAAGCAGCAGAAAACCTAATTTATCTAGTTAGGATCGTTTTCTGTTACTGGTATAATGAAGCAGCAGGTATTGAATGGTGTAAAGAAAACCTAGGGTTTTACCTAGGGTTGTTGATCGTTTTCTGGTCATCATGGAACAAGAAGAAGATGTTGTGGTCGACTGAAGTTATCAGGCATACAAGAGGGTATACTTGTTTTGATTTGAATAGCATTACTGGTGAACAAGATAGAACGAGTATGGCTACTGGTAGAAAAATATGGATGGACCGTAGTTACTGGTGGCGTACGTGTTCATTTGTTAAAGTTGCCAAAGATAAGTTAATATTGTTCTTAAACGTTAAAACTACTCTTTTGTGTTAATACTGCCATAACAAGTTTGTTTGTGCAGCTTAGATACAAGAATGAGTTAGTACTGCTTGGTATCGAAGGGTTAGTTTACTACTTCCAAGTATTACTTACAACTGCCAAGGTAAACTTAATACTACTACTTGATTTTTAGTACTGCTAGTATTGGGCTTAAAAGAAATTTTGTACTGTTTGAATATTATTAGTGCTGCCAGTTTACTACTACTTTGTGCTGCTCGTTTAAGGGGAAGTTCTAGTATTCTTGGATTCAAAGGCATGATTAATACTAGCAGGTAATGATTTGATACAACAAGAAGAAGTTTCAGATGTGATTAATATTGTTGTATTAATAATGGTGGTTAAAAAGTTTGTATTGCTTGTTTATAGTTTGTACTGCCAGTTATGCCCGATATCAGATAGTTCATGGTTTTGGAACTCGGATTGATTTAAAAAGGCTAGTTTTGGAATTAATTGGATTAATTGGTTACGAAGAAGATTGTTTATAACTTATTTGATGATGAAGAGGAATTACTCGGGTACGTGTTTTGTCATATCTTTTAGCAGGAGATAACTTGTTCGTGCTTAGAAACGATGTGATGAAGACTTGACAAATCTAACAAAGGTGTATGATCTACAAACTTATGGTGCTCACATTTCCTATCACTTGTTATGTGTCTCATAGAAGATGAGAATTTTTGTCAAGAGATTGCGGTCTACTTATATTTCACAGATTTATTTATAAGTTTGATGTCACGTGGATAGTACAACATATAAGACATAAGTTTAGGTTATTCTACTTCAGCATCAAGTTTATTATACTTAATTTTCTTCATTAGTAATCATTACATAGAGCTTACAGAATTGAAGATTCACGAAATGGTTAACATATGAGTTTTAGGGGAAGCTTTTTGTTAAAATGTTTAACCATTTACATGCACCACATGAGGTGAAGGTTTTTACTACTGTAAGTCATTAATACTACTGCTAGTTTAAGTTTCTACCACTTAAGTTCATTTATCTTAAGGCACATCATAGAGGGTAATTTGAGTTGTTGGAAGGCTAAATTAGAAGTGTGATAGTGGTTTGTGGCTGTCGAAATCAAAGTTGCATACTTTAGTCCACTATTTGATTATGACAAAAAGGGGAAGAAGGCGTTACAAAGATGATTTGCAACTTGTAGATCCTTGGTGGTATTGTTCTATTCTTTCATATATATTAGCTTCAGGGGAAGAAGCTCGTGCTTATTTTGGTTTTGTCATTATCAACTAGGAGAAGATTGTTGGGAATTATATTTGAGCTGATAAGACAAAACATATGAAAGATAAAGGACTTAAAAGGTAAAGGAGGAATTCTTTAAATGATGGAAGATTACAGAAGATTATTATGAAAGTTAGGAAGATTTAGTTATTTCCTAATACTTAGCCTTTGTAAAACCTAATATCTCTATTATATAAAGAGATACAGGTCAGGTGTGCAATTCGTGAGTTCATGTACCTAAACATGTGTGTGTGTGTGTGTGTGTGTATTCTAGGCGTAGAGATATACACGCCATATGTTAGGTTTAGCCTCAAGGATCTTATGATTCCTGTTACAGTTCATTGATGTAACCGTAGTATTTCTGATCATCTTAATATTAGGGCTTGGAATGTTTGGTAAAACCTTGTTCATAACATTGTTCTTTATGTGTTAATTCCGCTGTGCAAAATATATTATCAATGTTATTGATATACTAGATGGCTTAAACGGTCATAGAAGATTATCAACGATTCTTTAATCTTCACAGGATGAGACTAGTGGCATTCTTAAGTCCTTTATAACTGGAGTGGAAAAACTAATAGATCAAAGGGTTAAGGTTATTAAGTGTGATAATGGAACTGAGTTCGAATGAATAAGGAAAGATGAATCAGTTTTTAAATGAAAAGGTAATTTAAGAGGAGATTTTAGTCATTGTAGCTAGATCTCATTAACAAAAAGGAAGTGCTGAGAGGAAAAAATAGAACATTAATGATGGCTGCTAGGAACATTGCTAGATGAGTCTTAACTACCAAATACTTTTTGAGGCTGAAAGCAGTCTATTACTACTTGTATGTGCTATATAGGGTATTAGTAACGAAGCTTCATAACAAGTCCCTTATGTAACTTTTTCATTGGTAGAAAACCAGCTTTAGGATTTATGAGACCATTTGGGTGTCTTGTTACAATTCTTAATATCATAGATCACTTAGGCAAGTTTGATGGTAAGGCTGATAAAGGATTATTTGTTGGGTACTCAATCAATAGTAAAGCATTTAGAGTATTCAACAGTAGAACTAGGATAGTTAAAGAGAACCTGCATGTCCAATTTAGTAAAAATACACCTAATATTACAAGAAGTGTCAAATTGGTCTTTTGATATTGTTGCACTAACTAAAGTCTAATGAATTATAAGCCATGTTGTTTGCTTGATATCAGTATTATGTATTGCAGCACAAAAAAGCATGTGATGATGCAGGTAAAGCTAGTATGGAGATAGTACCTGGCAAAGATTACATTCTGCTACCATTATGAACTGCTGATCCACCATTCTCTCAAAGTTTAAAGAGTTCTCCTGATGCTAGATTCAAGCCTTTAGGAGATGATGAAAAGAAGGTTACTGAAGAACCAGAAAAAGAAGGTGGTGTTCCAAGTAAAGAGGATGAAAGAGATGATTAAGAGAAGGATGTTAATGTTAACAACACTAACACTGTTAATGCTACTAGCATAAATGAAGTTAATGTTGTTGGTGGAAAAACAGGCATTGAACATCCAGATGATCCAAATATGCCTGAATTGGAAGATATTGTTTATTCAGATGATGATGAAGATGTCAGTGCAGAGGCTGACATGAATAATTTGGATGCATTTATGCCTGTCAGTCCTATTCCCAAAACAGAGTACACAAAAGATCTTCAGTTGATACATATTATGGGACTTGAATTTAGCACCTCAAACAAGAATGAATGACAAAGAATTAAGAAGAACTTGGTTTGTTTAGTTCAGTTCTGTCAAAAGAAACAAACCATAAAGACTCTTCAAACATTGCATGTCTTGCTGCTTTTTATCACAAGAAGAAACCCCAAAATGGTAATTCATTGCATTGAAAGTAATCCAGCTGGATAGAGGCTATGCAGGAGAGATTCTACAATTCAGCTACAAGAATTTTGGTTTTTATTGGATTACCAATGGAAAAGGGCTCCTTTTGGCACGAACATGGGTCTTCTGGAATAAAAAGGTGAAAAAAGGGGGGGATAAGAATTATTATTAAAAATTAAAGCAAGATGGTGCTCAAGGGTTTAACACAAAGAAGAAGGGATTGTCTATGATCAAGTCTTTGGCCCCTGTTGACAAGAATTGATTAGCAATTAGGCTATTTTTAGCTTATGTCTCATTTAGAGACTTTATGGTGTACCACATGGATGTCAAGATGTGGCTATTCTTTTATGGTAGACTTGAATAGGAGTCTTTGTTTGTCTTCTACCAGGATTTGAAGAAAGATCCAGAATTTAATGATAGAGTTCATACAAAGTAGAAAAGGCACTTTATGGACTGCATCATGCTCCCAGAGCTTGGTATGAAACCTTTTCAATTTATTTGTTGGACAATGGGATTCAGAGAGGAAAGATAGACAAGACTTTGTTTATCAGAAGGGACAAAGGTGATATTCTGTTAGTTCAAGGTGTTACTGTAGATGATATCATTTTTTGGCTCTATGGCTCTATAATGAAGTCATTATGCACTGAGTTTGAGAAGATGATGCATAAGAAGTTTCAGATGAGTTCTATAAGTGAACTCACATTCTTCTTAGCACTGCAAGTAAAGCAGAAGAAGGATGGGATTTTTATCAGTCAAGACAAGTATGTGACTGAGATTTTGAAGAAATTTGGTTTTACTGATGTCAAGACAGCAAGCACACCTATGGAAACTCAAAAGCTTTTGCTCAAGGATGAAGATGGTGAAGAAGTAGATGTTCATTTATATAAATCAATGATTGGTTCAACTGATGTATTCTATCACTTCTTCAAGACTTGATATTATGTGTGAGTTGATGTGCATGGGCAAGATACATTCAACCTAATATTTCACATCTTCATGCTGTAATAAGGTTTCTTAAGGTACTTTAAAAGGTCAACCAAAATTGGGTCTTTGGTATCCAAAAGATTCTCCTTTTGATTTGGTAGCATACACTGATAGTGATTATGCTGGAGCAAGCTTGGATAGGAAGTCTACAACAGGAGGTTGTTAATTTCTTGGAAGTAGATTGATATCATGGCAGTGCAAGAAACAGACAGTGGTTGCAAATTCCACAACAAAAGCTGAATATGTGGCTGCTTTAAGTTGCTGTAGACAAGTGCTTTGGATTCAGAATCAATTACTTGATTATGGGTACAATTTCTTGCATTCCATAATCTTTATTGATAATAAAGTACTATTTGCATAATTAAAAATACTGTTTTTCATTCAAAAAAATGAAGCATATAGAGATTTATAATCACTTTATTAGGGATTGCAATTAAAAAGAAGTTGATTCAAATGGTTTTGAATCCATACTGACAAGATGTTGCCTGTATCTTAATTTACAAAAGCTTTTGATTTAAGTAGATTTCTATATTTGGATTGCTAGATTGTGAATGCTAAATCCTTAAAATCTTTTATTCTCTTTTATGTTTTTGTAGAATTTTGTATGAATTAGTACTGTTATTCATGTCATTAAAAGTTTTACTGTTAAGTATAATTAGTTGCTTCTAGTCTTTAACTTAATATTGCTAAGTTAATGCTGTTAGTTATACTTAATACTGCTGGTTATAATTAACATTGGAAAATTGTGAGAAAATAAGATTTGTGAGAGTGGTGAGAATAAAAACAAAAGAGAGATGTGTTGTGGAATAAAAACAGGACAGAGAGTTTTTGTGAGTAAATGAATTGATAGAGAATTTTGTAAGTTGAAAAAAAGAAAGAGAGTTGTTTAAAATCAGAAAGAGAAAATTATGAGTACAAAGAATTGAGAGCAAAATTCAAAAACAAACAAAGATTTTTTGTGAGCTAAAATGTTAATTTGATGATGGAAAAGCTGATTAGAATGGAATTGGAGTTAATGCTGGTGATTCAAAGTTAATGCTACTAGGCATAAACTTACTGCTGTTGGGGAAAGTTAATGCTGCTAGGCATAAACTTATCTATGCTGGGGATGTTAATGATGCTAGGCATAAAACTTACTACTGTGGTGAGAGTTATTAATGCTAATAGGCATAACTTACAACTGCTTGTGAACGTTAATGCTGTTGAGGGTAGTTACATAAATACTTCGATTAAGGGTTTCATTCACTCATTTAATCGATTTCATTCAATCATATACTCTCTAATCACAAACACTAACTCAATTTCATTATTCATCATCAAAACCCAACACAATGACGACCTACAGTTTGCTGATACTCACAATTTAGTCACGTTTTTGGCTAAACTAGCTGAAAGTGAAGGGTTTGAGCAGATAGTGGATTTTCTTAATGCACACACTATCAAGTATGCACTAACGGTTAATCCTACGATCTATACTTCATGTATTGAACAATTCTGGGCTACTGTCAAGGAAAAAACTATCAATGGGGAAGTACAGTTAGTGAAGGGTTTGCTGATAATCATAATATAGTCGGGTTTTGGCTTAAACCTACTGAAGTGTAGGGTCTTTGAGCAGATAGTGGATTTTCTTAATGCACACACTATCAAGTATGCACTAACGGTTAATCCTACGATCTATACTTCATGTATTGAAAAATTCCTGGGCTACTATCAAGGCAGAAAACTTCAATGGGGAAGTATAGTTACTAAGCCATAGTGTTGGGAGAAGATAATTGTTACTGAAGCATCTATTAGAAGTGATCTTCAACTGAATGGTGAGGAAGGTATGGATTGCTTGCCAAATGCTACTATTTTTGAAGAACTTACAAAGATGGGGTATGAAAAACTTTCACAGAAGCTAACTTTCTATAAGGCATTCTTTTTCCCCATAATGGATATTCCTTATTCATACCATTTTGCAATGTCTAAGTGCTAAGACTACTGCATGGAATAAGTTTAGTAGCACTATGGCTTCTGCAATTATCTGCCTAGCTACAAACAAAAAGTTTAACTTTTCAAAGTACATATTTGAAAGTATGGTGAAGAACTTGGATAATGCTAGTAAATTCTTGATGTATCTAAGGTTTGTACAAGTCTTTTTGGATAAACAACTGGAGGGGATGTCAAGTCACAACAGGATTTATGTTACACCCTCTCACACTAAGAAGATCTTTGGAAATATGAAGAGGGTAGGAAAAAGTTTTTCTGGAAGGGAAACACCTTTGTTTCCAACAATGGTGGTTCAAAATCTAGCTGAAATGGGTGAAGGTTCAGCAATACCCACTGATCCCTATCACACACCCACCATTATTCAACCATCAACATCTCAATCCCAAGGGAAACAAAGATCAAGAAGGCCAAAGAGAAAGGACACTAAGGTACCTCAGCCTAGTGGTCCTACAACCAATGTTGCAGACAAGGTTGTCTATGAGGAGAGGGATGACAGTTTGGAAAGGGCTGCCACTACTGCTACTAGCTTAGATGCAGAGCAGGACAGGGGTAACATAGATAAGACTCATTCCAAAGGCAACACCTTAATGAATCCAAAGTTACTAGGAACTTACGTTCAGGTTGGTGTCCTAGGTGCCAAGAAACCATAAGGGATACAATTGCTTAGACTAGGTCTGCGTATGTATCTAAACTTTCTAATGATCCACTGCTCGCAAGAGGTAACACACTTTGAAGTGGTGAGGATAGATTGAAACTTCAAGAATTGATGGAATTATGTACCAACTTGTAAAATAGAGTTATTGACCTGGAGAACACAAAGACTGCTCAAGCTTAGGAGATTACAAGTTTAAAACTGAGAGTCAAGAAGTTAGAGAAGAAAGGAGGATCAAGAACTCACAAGCTCAAAAGATTATACAAGGTTGGTATATCTGCAAGAATAGTTTCCTCTGATGAAGCTAGTTTGGGTGATCAAGAGGATGCATCCAAGAAACTATGGGAGGAATATTGATGGGAAATTGATAAAAGATTGCAAGAGATTACATTGGTTGATGAAACTCAGGGGAGGTATGGTGATGATATAATGTTTGATGTAAGTGATCTTGCTGGTGAAGAAGTATTTGTTGCAGAACAAGGAGTTCCTGATAGTAAGAAAGATGATGCTGCTCAAGTTAATACTACTGTTACAACAGTTAGTACTGCCAGTACAATTCTAGTTAGTGCTGCTTCAATAACTGATGTTGAAATTACTTTGGCTCAAGCACTGGCTGAAAGTTGAAGAGTCTAAACCTACAACAGCTTACTGAGCACAAGATCCAAGGCTACAGGGCTTGTTATTCATGAACAAGAGCAAGCACCTACACCCATAGTTTCTTCACAACAACCATCAAGGGCAAAGATTCAGGACAAGGGTAAAGCAAAAATGATTAAACCTAAACCTGTAAGGAAATTGTCAAAGAAAGATCAACTCAAGCTTGATGAGGAAGTGGCTCAAAGGTTACAAGCTGAATTTGATGAACAAAGATAAGGTTTGAAAGAGTGAAAGCTGAAGCCAACATTGCCATTGAACAGAATCATGGGATGATATACAGAAGAGTTTGAGCTGATCAGTTATTAAGCTGAAAAGATTTCAAGCAAGGGAGAATAAGAAGGGTTGACATTGAAGAAAGGGGCTATATTGTTTCAACAACTCCTAGAGAAAAAATGAAGCACTTTGAATCAAAAAGAGCAGAAGAGAAAGGAACAGACCTCATTAAAAGCTCAACAGGGAGTATCATGTGTTCTTATTTGAAAAACATGTTAAGGATGGAAGCACTTAAGATTTGAAGTGCAAGACTTTGCAAATATTTCAATAATTATTTGATTTAAAGCAAATGAAAATGGTGAATACCTTTGTTAACTCAGACTGTAGTTGGTTGAAGGAAGTTCAAAGAAAGTTGATGCAGAGATAGCACAAAAGAGCAGTTCAAAGAGAGCAGGAGATGAGCTAGAACAAGAAAGTATTAAGAAGTAGAAGGTGGATGGGGATAAAGAAACAGCCAGAGCTTAAAAGTCTGATGGAAGTCATTCTGATGAAGAGGACTTGAGTGGAAGTTAATGTTATTCCTTTGGCTACTAAGCTCCAGCATTGTTGAATGGAAGTCTACAATAGGAAGGAAAGAAAAGCTGTTTACCCAGATAATCATGGCTGATGGAATTTCAAATGTTCTGTTTGAGTCCCTGGTGTTTGTTCTTCTGTGCAATTTTGAGATTTGTTAAGTTGTTCTCTAATTTGTGTTTATTATCTGTTTGTTTTTTTTTATTGTATGTCTTTTAATATCATTTTTTTTGTTTTCTAGTAATTAATGTTCAGTCTATATGCCTTAAGTTTTGACAGGAGATGACTTAGAAACTTTGTACAAGTTGGTAAAAGCTAAGTATAGATTAACAAGACCAGTGGAGGACTTGGATTTAGTTTTATATGGAGATTTGAAGACAATGTTTGATCCACATGTTGAAGATGAAGTATGGAAAAATCAATCATACTACAAAGTATTAGAATGGAAGCTATTTGACTCATGTGGAGTACATTCATTGAGGAAAACAAAATTTGAACATCTTATGGTGGTAGATAGAAAGTACATCCTCTTACAGCACATTTAAATACGCTATTGTTATACAAGAAGCATTAAAGTCTGTTCATTGCGAATGAAATGTTGTTATCAGCTTCTTAAAGCTCCATCACAAAAAAACTCACAAGAAATCAATGAAGTGTTTGGAAGCATCCTCCCTAGTGATTAATGAAGCTTTGGAATGAAGGAACACTTGAGATTTTGAAGGAAAATATCAAGTTTAAGGGAGGATTGTTGGGATTAAAAGACTTCATGATGATCTTGAAGTTACTGCTGCTAAGTTAATACTTACTGGGTGTTAATGTTACTATTGTTAGTGTTCAGAGTTAATGCTGCTATTACAAAGTTACAATTGTTAAAAAGATTAAGACTGTTAGAAGATTTTCAACTATCAGAGAAAGGATAAAGGCTGCTCAGAGAAATGATAAGGATTGTGTAGATCAAAAGATTAGTTATGAGATTAGGATTTATCTATTTATAGATTAGATCTTTGAGAATATTCTAAGTTTTAGGAATATATTGTAAATCGGCTAAGACTCCTTGGTGTATAAAAGGAGGACCTAGGTCATAGAGTTCTATGTATCAAAAATGAGTCATTCATAGAGTTGTTTATAGCTTCAAGGTTTTGTAACCCTAATACTAGTTAGAGTATTCGTATTAATATAATGAAGCTTTGTTTGTTAATCTGTGTGTTCATTAGAATTACTGTTCGATTGCATATTCTTCTTATTGATCAAAGATTAGATTCCGCATAATCTTTGATATGTTTTACAAAGTTTCTACCATAGTTGTGTAGGATTTATATTGCATAACTAAACCTTACACAAGCTAAGGAATTCAAGATCCATTCAAGTGGGATCAACACTCATTCTTGAAAAAGAGAGTAGATCCAAATTAGATAAAGACGTAGTTAAACATTATAACTACACAAATCAAAATAGTATTTACGAGCTTTTTACACCTCAAACACAAAAATCTCTTGATCAAATGTATTTTTGCCATGGAAACTAGAAAGAAAATTGATGGAGAAAATCCTTTGTTAAATACAAGCCAAATTATATATAAAAAACATCGTATTCTTCGCCTTCACATTCTTTTATAAGTAAGGAGTAGACAAGCTTTTAATATTGTTCAAACACAACAGTACTAATTTTTTAAACAATGATTGTCATGGATTGGCAAAATTGTTTTGGAAAACGGTGAACAAACCATTTACTCATGAGATAATATGTGCTTTGTTAAAAGATTTTAATGCCTCTTGTAGTAAAGACAAAAGCAATTGCCAATGTATTTGAAAAAGCTCTCAAAGAATATAAATGTTTGATGATTTCCAGTACGTTCAATCACTTGAAAAAAAGAGCTTTGACAGAACTGCAGATCAGATAAAACTAAACTTTCAAATGAATATGATTACCTATTGTAAGAATGTCTCTAAATAATATTATATGTGCGCTTTTTAAGTTCTATGGCTAATACGCTCGCTCTCTCTCTCGCTCTTCAAAATGGCATGCGAATTTGGAGAAAAATCAAGGTAATGTGAATGCCTTGAGATTAAGCTTTCTAAAACAACTGAACACTCCCCCGTCCCTAGTAGAAGACCGATTCTCTAAATTCGTAAGAAAGTTTTTGTACTTGAGTACAATCTATTGCTCTTGAACATGCTTTACAAGACAGTCAGGCACAACTTAAAAATGAAAAAGTTTGGAAATAACAAGAATCAACTTTGTTTCGAGAACTTAATGAAAAGTATTTCGAGATACAAGACTTGAAAGCTCAATTACAAGACAGGGACATTGCCATCAGTGAGTAGGAAAAACTTATTGAGAAATCAAATGGAAATTCTGTGGGAACAAAGTTTGATAAACCACCAGTTGTTCGTCAAACAAATGCGATTAAACTTCCAAAACCATCAGTTTTGGGTAAACCGATTCCTTTTTTAGATTCTCTTGAAAAGAGAGATTTTTCAAAACCAAGGTCGGTTACCAAGACTGATTGTACCTAGGGTTATTGGTATGTGGTTAATTACACATACCATTTTCCATTCTAAAACGGACTTAAACGACTAAAAATGTACCAAAATATATCGTATTTGTATGTTTTGCATTTGTATTGTGCAGGAACGGATGTTCAAGAGCAGGACCAAAAAGAAAACCAAAACCAAGCACGGAATGGAAAGGACAAAGTTAAAGGTCAACCAAGTGAAGAAAATACAACTTGAGGGACTAAAAATTACCAAACCTCAAGTTGTATTACAAGAATTAAAAGACAAGGGTCAAAATTGCAAACCGGGCAAAGATTGCATTGAAGTTATAAGACTTTAGGGGACCAAGCTGCCAACTTACCCAAAAAGCAATCTTTCCCGCCCAACAAACCCAGATACAACAGGGGATGTCCTCCCATAATACCTTCTACCCTGCAAAACCACTCAACACCCTAGAAAAATCATTTCAACCACTCCTCTATCAACCCCTCCAGTTGTATAAGTGCCATGTTGGCAATCCCTTACCATTCCCAAGTATTCTCAATGGCTGAGATTGACTCCAAAGAAGCACAAAAGAAATTGAAGGCTGAGATTTGCTTTAGAATTACCTCACACAACAAGCACACTTGTTTTTTGCTCTCACAAAAGAAGCACAAGCTGCAAGTCCAAGAGATGAAGACTTCAGCTATATATAAGAGCCTTTTGTAAGCTATTTAGCCAGAGAGAGTTAGTTTTTTAATTAATTTTAGTTTTTAATCCTAGCTTAATTTTTAAGTCATTTACAGCTTTTACTTTCAGCTTTGTAACACTTTCAAGTTTTAATGCAAATTTGAGATTTTAAGTCAATTTACAATTCCAAGTGCTAAGTTTCTCAATTATATTGTTTTGTGTTCAAAAAGCTCTCCACACAGCTTGTTTATAAGCTGCCTTAATTAAGTAAGTTCAAAAAGTTAAGTAGTTAAGAGAAAATCACAAAAAATCACTCTCAAAATACACCACAGCTTATTTTATGGATGATAAGCCAGAACTGGATGGGCTTATGGACTCTCACTAGCTTGTTTTATACAAGCTAGAGCTTGTAGACTCTTGGTTTAACCCTGTTTTGAGCAAGGGAGTTGTAAGTCACTCTTTTTCTTGTTTTCCTTATTTACTATAGAATCAAATTGCTTATATTGACTATTTTTACTTTATGTTGTGCACTTCAGTTGTTTAGTGCTTATCTTGCTTAGTTGTTAGTTTTAAAATAGTTTGTGTCACTTTCTTAGTTAGTACTGTTAGTTCATTTGTTAAAACTGTTAGTTTTGAGTTAACACTGTTAGACTAATTCAGCTTATTTAGTGATTATTCTTAAATAAAGTTGCTATAAGTCTCTTATTTCGATTAATTGATAAATGTTTTTAATTAATATAAAAGAAAAATGGTTTTTGGAAAACTTTGAGGGGTTATTTTCAGAACTAGCAGTACTAACTTGTAGTTAGTACTGCTAGTTCACTTTTGGAGCAGTACTAACTTAAAGCTACCAGTACTAACTCCAAGTTAGTACTGTTAGTTAAAACTGTTAGTACTGGTGGTTCATTTTAGCTTATCAACTTATTATTTCTGCTCAATTAAGATTTCCTTAGCTTTTTAGAGTAGATTAAACCATTTTCCTTTACTGTTTGCTTATTTAAGCTTATTTTCTTTTTTTAAAGTGTTTTCAATAGTGTATTAGTTTGTAGCTTTTTAGCTTATTTACCATTTTAGTTTGTTCTAGTTGCTTATTCTTATTACTAAGTGCTTATTAAGGTGAGGTGAATATCTGTTTTAGCTTATTTGCTTATTTCTTGTTTCATTGTGTTTGTTAAAGCTAGCAGTACTAACCTTAAGCTAACAGTACTAACTATAAACTGGCAGTACTAACTCCAAGTTAGTACTGGTAGTTAATACTGCTAGTACTGTTAGTTAGTACTGCTGAGTTTATCCTGCTTAGCTTAGCTTAGTCGTTTGCTGAATTTGCTTATTTAGGGGGGGAAAAAAAAGTTGATCTGGCCTTATTAGTTTTGTCTCAAGTTTATTTGAGCTTATTTCTGTCTTAGAATAAAAGTTTTTAGTGTTTTCTCCATTTCTAGTTTTTATTCTTGTCCCAGCTTATTTTCTTTGTTTATTTTTATGTGCATTTGCTTATTAGGTTTAGTGCCCTTTTATATCCAAATCCTTTTCATATTCAAACATCAATCATCAATCGTCTTTCGATTTTCCATTTTAGCCTCGTTGGGACATAACGACCCGGGAATACTCTATACTGCTTCCGGTTTCATTGGTCTCTGGCGAATTCAATTCTGATCATTGATATATATTTATTAGGTTTACTTTTAATCTATGTATTTATTATTTATCATATATAGATTAAGTTGTTAGGAGTGAGTTTCAGCGAGTCGTACCACTTAGTTCTTAAGCGGGATATTTATGACAAATGTGAACGGTATTTTGATTCAGAATGTGTAAGTAAAATGGGGCTTGTTTATCGATTTTGGTGGTAGTTATCATTCGATCATTCGGTGTGCTCTGTTTAAAGCTTTGTATGGAAGGAAATGTAGGTCACCCGTATTATGGGCTGAAATTAGGGAAGGTAGTTTGATTGGACCTGAGTTAGTACTAGAGACAACAGATAAGATGGTATTGATAAAAGAAAACCTCAAAGCGGAGAGAGAACGTCAAAAGAGCTATGCGGATAAGAGACGTAAACCGTTAGAGTTTGAAATGGGTGATCAGGTACTATTGAACGTGTCATCTTGGAAGGGCGTAGTGCGTTTTAGAAAGAAGGGTTAAGTTGTGCACCGAAAGCATACTTAGGAACTTTTGGATTCCTTGAAAGGATTGGCCTTGTAGCTTATAGGTTGAGGTTGCCTGAGGATTTGGGTAACATGCATGACACATTTCATGTGTCAAACCTAAAGAAGTGTTTGGCGGATGCTAGCCTGCATGTACCATTGGATGAGATTAAGGTTGACAAAACTCTTCGTTTTGTTGAGGAACCGATAGAGATTATGGACCATGAAATTAATATTTTAAAACATAGTAAGATATCACTTGTGAAGGTTTGTTGGAATTCAAAGCGTGGGCCCGAGTTTACTTGGGAGCGCACATATTATATGAAGTCTAAGTATCCTTAGTTGTTTGCTGATCGTGCTGGATGATGAATCAGAGTTTTATCTTGGGATGAGATTTTATAAAGTAGGGGATATATGTGACAAACCGTGATGTGAGCAGGTTAGTTTATACCTTTAGAAATTTACCTAAGTGTCACATTTGTATGTTTCGTGCGTGTCTTTGTGTTCTTTACTGTAGGTTTGAAGTGGTTTAATATGTGCATGATGTCATTTTAGAGGTAAATGATTATCTTATTTTGTGTGACATATAAAAAGAGTTTGGTGTTAAGTATTCCATTTGTTCACGTGTGATGATAATGGAAATGAAAGACGTGTTGCATGCATTGCTACGTCAATTATTGGTTTTTAAGAGTTAAGCATTTGTGAGAATTGTAAGTTATTGGAAAGGAAGCATGTGAGTGAAATATGGAAGTTTGCAATAAACTTTTCATAAATAGAAAGTGGTTTGGTGAAATGAAAGTTATATTTAGAAAGTTTAGTAAGTAGCGTTTAAGTAAAAAGGTTTAATCAAAATAGCTTAGGTTTTTATAAAAACTTAAGGTAATGAAGTAAATTAGTTAATTAATAATTTAATAAAAAAATATAATAAAAAATATATATGGGGCATTTGTTTGGACGACAAGAAAGAAAAAGAAAAGAAAAAGAGTTTGAGTAGGGATCAAGTTTGTATTAGATAAGGGTTAGGAGATTAGGTTTAGCTTATAAATACAAACCATAGCCATTCCCTTCCCCTCCCTTTTGTTTTGGTCAATCTAAATCAGCCCCAAGAACCTTAGGAGTGCCAAAAATTGTTTGATCCAAGAACCCTCAAGATTTGTTGTTTAGGTGCTAGCATTCAAGGTAAGTATGTTCATCCTAGTTAGATTTTGTGTATTCATGTATCATGATTATGATGGAATTAGGGGTTCATTTAATATACAGAATTATTATTGATGTTTAATTATGCTCGAGTGAATAGGGCTTGATTGGGTCATGTTCATGCAATTGGTTGGTTAAGATTTGCGTTAAAAATCTTGATTTAGGGTAGGAGAAGAATTTTGGGTCTGTTCAAAGGATGATATCTTTGATGATTAAAACGGATGTATTGGTATGTTGCTTGACCCTATGAATAAGCCAAAAAAGAGTCTACTTTCCAGAAAATCCAGCCTCGAAGGTTTTTATGGTCGGGAAGTCATTCAAATAATTTTTTCAAGAAAAGTGGTTAAAACAGTAAATACGGGTTAGAATTAGGTCATGTTTGGGAGGGTAAAACCCTAACTTAAAAATGGAATTAAGCTTATCCCTTATACAGTAATTAAGTTCCAAACGTCTATTGATAATCCTGTAAAAATTAGCCTTTGAAAGCATGTCTATGTATGGTAGTTAGAGTGATATATTTTGGTGTGCAATGAGAACCGAATTAGGACAGTTTTGAAGTTTGATTTTATTTGAGTTAGTTACACATGTAAGTAATACTTGGGAATCACAAGAGAGTTAATATACTCATAAATGAACATGGGTGATTTTTGGTATAAATTATGAAGGTCATTAAGTAAGGGTTTTGAGTACATAAAGAGACACTAAAATTCTTCAATTCTGATTTAATTATAAGTAGTTAGTGTAAAGTGTTAATAAGATGGTTAAGGTTGGGCATGGTGTCGGGGTGACCCATGATGGTTAATCAAACCCTTAGTCAATCTATCTTATGTGTGTTACATGGACATATGTATCTTTTTACTGGTCGCGGTGTGTAACAGTGTTTTTATTTATTTGTATAGTTGGTGTTGTGTTTTGGAAGACCGAGTTTGAGGATTCAGGTGTGTTTCATCAGTCACCTTTTTTTTAACGCTATTATATTTCTTTTAGGATGGAAAGGATGCATAGTGATTGTAAATTTTCTATTTTACTGTTGATTATATGTCTTTATTTTGAAAGTGTATAGACTTTACGTGGCTATTGTATGTTACGTGTATTGGGATCGAGGGTAACGTTCCAACCCATTTGTTGTGATATTGGGATCGGGTGGTACGTTCCTACCATTTGTTGTGATTATTGGGTCGGGGGTTTCGTTTCTACCATGTGAGTGATGTTTTAATGGATCAGGGGTACTAACCAGTTCCTACCAAGTGTTGATACTTGTTGGATTGAGGGACACGTTCCGTTCCTATGCTCGTTATGGTTACATTTGCATGTTAGCTTGTATGATAGTACAGTAATTGTCCTGTCATGTTTGCATTAATCACAATAATTGTTTATAAGATTTGATTTTTGTATCTTAAACCTATGACTCTCACCAACCTTTGTGTTGACGTTTTTAAGCATCATTTTTAGTTAAACCAATCTGGGATTGTTGAAGTTAGTAAGAGTGACTAGTGAGACCGCCAGGCTTTGCATTGCGATGTCATTTCTCCGAGGAGATTTTATCTTATGTCATTTGAATTGTTTGATACTTGGTTGTTATTTGATTCTTTAGAATTTTGGATTATGTTTCCTTGTGGTATGACTTTGCTATCGTAATGCAAGACTCCTTTATCTTGTGTTAGATATTGTCATGACACATTGTGTCTCATTTGTTTATCTATTTCATTTAGTTCTCTCTATTGTTGACACCATTGTGTTGTGATGATATCTATGATGTTACGCCTCGTGTTTCCGCCTTGGGCGGGTGTGACAGATTGGTATCAGAGCCTTTGGTTATAAGAAGTAGAGTGGTGTGAGCCTAGGACTATACCTAGGGGTCCTTATGTTGATGACATTTAGGGGCTTAAGTGTTTAATACTATAACTGCTATGCTTCCCCTCTATTTTTGCATAGCTTATATATCTCGTATTTTGCTAAGTTGTCATTTTAGTTATTTTGCCTAACATTATCTGATATGATATGTGTTACTTTCTTAGTATTTTAGCCATGTTTTTCCCTCCACCCGTAAGAAGTCTCGTTGGGGAACCATTTTCCCAACTGGACTTAAGCGTTATAAGGAGCCTCTTGTGGAACCGAAATAGATAGGATAGTTGATCGTTTGTCAGATGTGCATAATAAGGCTGGACCCGCAGAGTCGGGTGATTCTTGTGGAGGTAAAGTCAAACCCATGCGAGGCCCATCATAGGTTTATTCCGTCTTTTACCTTGTCACGTTGTTATTGATTACTTCTTTTAAATATCTAGTATTTTGGAAGCGCTACGAGACTTTTGTTCTTTTATGTCATTTTCGACTTTATCTTTATATAAGTAAGTAGTTATTTGTTGGAGCATCCTTTATGTGTTATGTGGTAGTGATTTAAGATGTGCAATGTGGTATATGTGCTTATATGTGAGTAATCATTGAGAAGTGTAGTCTTGGAAGTAAGTACACGTGTGAAACGAGGCAATTATAATTATGGCGGTCGACATAATTATAAAGGCATCACATACGTGGATTTGTGACCATGATTGCATTTATTGATGTTTGTTTGTTACTTGGTAGTGTGAGGTGTGGTAATGTTTGCAATCCTGATAAGGATGGTTATACGGTTAGGGAATTATTCTCTTAACCTAATGTGCGGATGTGTTATGGATAGTTGTGTAGATAGTAAATTTTTTTCTTCTATCTAACGTTTGCGGATACATATTAGTACTACTATTACTATTATTGAGATTGATCATTTGCTCGATTATTCGTTCGAATTCCTAACTCTAAGTGTAGAATCCCTTCATTGTATTTGTTGTAAGGAGGTCCTATCTTCCTATTCGACGTCTTGATAAATATTGGTTGTTCGGATATGATGCTTTTGGTTATTAGTACATTTGACTGGTTTTCTAGTAAGTTGACTTCTCGTAGGAATATCAGAATTTTCCTTTTAAGCCACTATTTTGTTTTTAGACAATTTAGATCGGTTTTTTACTTCCTGGTTGTATCTCTTGGTTTTCGTAACCGTTGCACGGTCGTGTTAGTATTGATGCTTTTAGGTTTACTCTATTGATCGTTATTTCGGATAAGACCTTACATTTTCTTTTGGATCCGTAACATCTTGCATAAGTTTCTCTTGTACGAGTTCGTTTGATTTTATTCTGAGTATATGGTTTTTGGTATTTTCTTTCGTTTTCAAACAACAAAATGGTGTTAGAGTCTGTCCGATGTTTTAAAATCCCTTTTGGTATTGCGATGTCCTTTGTTTGAGTAACATATAGTATAATTGATGTCGAATTATAAAAAATACCCCTTTTGAGGAATATCTTGGTGATGTTTGGCGAAAACTGTATTTAAAATGATTATTGTGAATAAAATGTGTTTAAAATGATCGTTTTAAATAAAACATGTTTAAGTGGCCTATACAATTAAGTTATGAAAATTGTCATGTGGTTATTAAATTCTAAATTTTATTATGAAAAGTAAGTTTAAAATGATTCATGGTAGTAAGATGCGATACACCATTAGATAACTATCTCTAGATTTTTATGACAACCATGATTAAAATGAATTTTACAAAGATTAGACTTTAGACATTTTTTAAATGATTTTTATATTTAAAACGAATTTCTTTATTACTTAAAGTGACTTTCTTAATTTAAATTGATTTTTATAAAAAAACATTATTTAATTTGGTCTTTCCAGTAAAGTCGATAATTGGTATAAGAATTTCCGTTTTTCGTATTGATATTTTTTTTATGTGTTCATTTATCGTGAAACGTTTGTTGATTTCTTTCGTTGCGTTTTCGCTCGGTGCATATACATATCCTTCCTTTCAAAAGATTCTTATGTCATTTGATTCACGTCTATTTTCATATGTGTAATCTCTTATATGCATTCGAGCCTTAGACTCGATATTCGTTTGTTATCCTATTCGATTGTTCGTAACCCTTGGAATTCGTTGATACCGTTGAGTCATGGAAGCTTTGATGTGCTTGTGGGAATGGACCGGTTGCCCAAGAGGAAGTTTGTGATAGTATATCATGAGAAGGTGGTTAGGATACCGTTGAAAGGTGATGAGATACTTCAGGTTCATGGTGAACGTACTCAAGGAGTTGTGAAAACCTTATTGAACACGAAGGTAGATGAACCAAAATTGAGTGATATTTCCGTCGTACGAGATTTTGTTGATATGTTCCAAAAGACTTGTCGATGACCACTGAGTCCGCATAGATTTAGTTCCTGAAGTGACGCCAGTCGCGAAGTCTCCATAACGTCTAGCACCCTCAGAATTGCAAGAATTGTCTGAACAACTTCAAGAGTTGCAAGACAAAGGTTTCATACGACCTAGTCATTTTTCGTGGGGATGCACTAGTGTCGTTTGTTAAGAAGAGAAGCATGTAGTTCATTTGAAGTTAGTGTTGGAATTACTGAGGAAGGAGAAGTTGTATGCTAAGTTTACTAAGAGTGAAGCAGTGAAGAATTGGGAAGTACCTACGACACCATCAGAGATATGATTATTCTTAGGATTGGCAGGTTACCTACCTACGTTTCGTCGCAAACTTTTCTAAGATTGTTAAACCCATTACTTCCCTAACTGAGAGGGATCAGAAGTATGAGTGGGGCGCAGAACGAAAAGAGGCTTTCCAGACTTTGAAGAATGATTTGTGTGACGCTTCGATAAATCAAATGTAGTGGTTGATGCGTTGAGTAGAAAGGGAGAGTGAAACTAAGACGAGTAAGAGCAATGTCTATGACTATCCAGTCAAGTGTTAAGGACAAGATATAGGCTACTTCAAGTGAGACGTCCATGGTAGAGAACACGCTAGCAGAAATGCTGCATGACCTGGACCAATAAATGGAAAAGAGGGCAGATGATGGTTAGTACTTTATGGATTAAATTGTATAGTGAGTATGAGTATGAAATTCGCTACCATCCAGGTAAGGAAAATGTGGTGACTGGTGCGTTAAGTAGGTAGGAACGAGTGAAACCTAGACGTGTTCGAGCGATGGCTATGACTATTCAGTATGGAGTAAGAAGAATGATATTGACAGCCCAAAGTGAGGCGTTCAAGCAAGAGAACGTACTCGCAGAAATACTACATGGTTTAGATCAACATATGAAACGGAAAGAATACGGGAGTTTGTATTTTATGGATCGTATTTAGGTTCCATTGGTAGGAAGTGAAATGGACGAGGCCCATGCATCAAGCTACTTGGTACATCCAGGAGCGGATAAGAAGTACTATAACCTTGGAGACATGTATTGGTGGCCACGAATAGAGAAGGATATATCTATCTATGTTAGCAAATTTTAGTTATCTATGTTAGCAATTGTTGGATTTGTTTAAGAGGTGAAAGTTGTGATGTCAAAGACTTTTGGCTTGCTACAACAGCCTAAGATACTTGAGTGAAAATGAGAAAGAATCACCATGGATTTTATCACTAAATTTCCAAGGTCAAAGCAGTGAGTATGATGTGATTTGGGTGATGGTCGATAGACTGACCAAGTTGGCTCATCTTCTAGCTATACAAGAAGATTTTAAGATGTGAAGTTTGCAAGGATTTATATTGATGAGACAATAGCAAGGAATGGAATTCTGGTTACAATTAACTCAGATTGAGATGGATGATTTACCTTGTGGTTCCTTGTGGTTTTGACAGACGTTACAGAAAGTGTTTGAGACGAGGTTGGATTTGAGTACTGCTTAACATCCTCAAGCGAATGGATAAAGTGAACGTATGAGTCAGACTTTGGAAGATATAATGAGGGCATGTGTTATCGATTTGGTAGTAGTTATCATTTGAGCATTCGGTGTGCTCCGTTTGAAGCTTTGTATGGAAATCGCCTGTTCTATGGGTAAAGATTGGAGAGAGTAGTTTGACTGGACTTGAGTTAGTACAAGAAACGACTGATAAGGTAGTGTTGGTAAAGGAAAAGCCCTAAGCGGCGAGAGATCATCAAAAGAACTATGCTGGTAATAGGCGTAAGCCATTAGAGTTCGAGGTGGGAGATCATGTGTTGTTAAAGGTGTCGCCATAGAAAGGCGTAATGCGTTTTAGAAAGAAGGGTAAGTAGCACCAAGATATGTAGGACCGTTTGAGATCCTTAAAAGGATTAGCCTTGTTGCTGATAGGTTGAGGTTGCCTGAGGAGTTGAGTTGTGTACATGGACACTTTTTTTTTTTTTTTTTCCCAAAAGTTTTTTTTTTTTGTGTCGAATAAAAAAAACAATGTTTGGCGGATGCTAGTCTGCATGTGCCATTGGATGAGATCAAGGTTGACAAAACTCTTCGTTTTGTTAAGGAACCTGTTGAGAATAGTGACCGTGAAGTTAAGAGGTTAAAATGTAGCAGAATGGTGGTAGTTAAGGTCCATTTGGGCTCGAAGCGAGGTCTTTAGGACTTCAGGTAAACTGAGTATCCACACTTGTTCGTTGAGCAAGGGATCATTGGTAGGTTAGTTATGTGGGTACGTAAGGTTTCTTGTAGACCTTAGTATGCCCTTAGATGTGTTTGTGTGATTTTGGTTAAAGTTATTTTATGAATAAACTCGAAGTCGAGCCGATTCTTCAAAAACGTTGGTCTTTGTAACAACTTATAACTTGGTTTCAAGACAGTTCTTGTTTGATGAGTTGCGAGACCGGGTTGTAAATGACGTTGTTACACAACTTAAGGTTTTTAACGAGTTTCCTCAATGACGGGCAAGGTTCAGGTAGTTGGATGTTTCTTTTCGTTTGGAGCGGTTATGTTGCCATGCGTACCCTTTTGTGGGCAGGCAAAGTTGTTAGCAGTAAGATATCTTGTGAAAGTTAGTTGGAATTCAAAGTGTAACTTTGAGTTAACATGGGTATGGGGACTACTCTGGAAAGATAAGTTTCCCTCGATTAATTGTTTTGATAATATAGAGTTGAAACCTTTTGTTAATTCTCGGGCGAGATTTCTTAAAGGAGGGGATCTGTGACAATCATGATTGAGCAGGTTAGTCAAACCGTAGTGTTGACTATGATTCTGTTGTATGTAGGGTTTATGTGTATTTATGACGTTATGTGGATTATGTGAGAGTTGTGTCATCAATCATTGAGCCGTGATCTCTCATGGAATTGGATTGTATGGATGTGGTTAATTTACTTTCGTTCACTTTGGTGGCATGAAAATGACTTTGTGGTTTTTGGAGGTTTGCGTTAATGTGTAAGTCTTTTATTACGGTATTACAGTATTTTAGTGTTAGTAATATTAGGAATAAATGAGGTTTAGTAGTTAGGATAAGAAGAAAATGTAAATTTCTATTTTTGGAAATTTAGGTTAAATAAAAATGAAAAGTTATTTATTTTAAAAAGTCTAGTAAATTACGTTTACGTAAAAAGGTATACCTCATAAATTAGCTTAGGTTTTTATAAAAACTTAAGGTAATATAGGTAATTAAGTAATAATAATTAAAAGAAAAAATTATATATATTTATATTATTTTATATATATATATATATATATATATATATATTATAATGTATTTATATATATATATATATATTTAAAATATCATGGCCGGTTAGGAGAAGAAATAGGAAAAAAGAAAGAAAATAAAAGCCCAATCCTAGAAAACTCTAATAGGAATTTCGTTTTAGGGTATTTTTTCTTTAATTATATTATATTGGCCTAAATATTTCGTTAATATATCTATAACATAACTATATATATTCTTAATATTTTTTAAGCCCAATCATAGTAAGTTCGGGTCAGTTTTAGGTCAGTTTACGAGGTGTAACACCCCACTTAAAATATAGAAATTGGATTAGCCAACCTACAGGAGTTTAGTTATATGTGTCTATTAAAAATACCCCAAAGTAGAGCTTCTGATTTGGAGTCTAAGTATGGTTTGGAGCACTTAAGAGGGGAAATAAATTAGTGGAAAAAACATGGAGATAGTAAACTTATGATATTGAACCTGTGATTTTTGGTAAATTTATATAGGGTACAGTAGGTGTGTGGTTTAGAAAATGGTAAAGTGACACTAAAATTCTGCATTTTCGGGTAAATTGTAGAACTTTGGAAAAATGTGTAAACGAATTGGTTAATGAGGGGCATGGTGTCGAGGTGACCCTTGAGGGTAATTAAACACCTTAGACATCCATCGTATGATTGTTACATGTGCTTAAGCTTTTGGCTTAGTAGCGTGTAACACGTGTTGTTTTGTTGTTTAGATTTGTGCTAGTGTTTGTGGAAGCTGCAAAGCAATTAGGTGAGTTTCATAGCCCCTTTTTCTTATATTTTCTTGAGGTAAAAATGATGCTATGAGTTTAAATGTTTTTAGTTGCTGTGATTATGTGTTATGTGGTTATTGATTTGTGACGTAATACGCTCCATGGCTTTGCGATCAATTAGAGTTGTTTTGAGGTATGTGAGTTCGGTTGGAGAGTGGTGTTTACTACTCAATCAAATCCAACTGAAGGGTTGAAATAATACTCAATAATGTGTTGGTCCAGGCCTAAGTATAAGTTCCAGCTGGTAGACTTTTAGGTGCGTAAGTGACGTAATTTGGAGCGGATGAGTACGCCTACTCGGTGTTGTGATATGGGATCGGATGAGTACGCCTACCCAGTGTATTGTTGTTATGAATTTTTTAGTAATCGCAGCAATTGTATGAAAGTTTTATATGTGTCTTAAACCTATTACTCTCACCAACATTATGTTGACGTTTAAGCATCATTTTCAGGTGAGCAGCATGGGAATAAGATAGAGAGAAGTGGCTAGAAAGAGACCATAGGATGTTGTGAAGATTATTGCTTTATTGTCTTGAATTTTGCATTGTTTGGATATGAATAAATGTTGCATGTCTTTCTATTGGCGAGAACTTTCGTTTCTTCAATAAAGACGCCTTTTGGATTTGGTTAGTTTATGGGTATTGTTATGACACTTTGTGTCTATACTTTGCTTATTTATGCTTGTAAGAATTCTCCATTATAGACGACTTGTGTTGTGATGATATCTTTTCTCGTTACGCCTCGCGTTTCCGCCTTGGCGGGGTGTGACATTTTAAGTTTCTTCAAAAGCTAGTCGATGATAAATTACGTTAGATATATAACGTAATTGATTTATAATGCGACGATAGTTGATTAATAGCGATAAATGTGTCGGGTTTTAATAAAATCGAGTCTTATAATATTAATATATATTTATATAAAAATATTATATTTTATATTTTTAAGTTGCAAAAATGGCAATTAATACCTTGATGTATAAACTTTTACAAGTTTAGTCCTTTATATATAAAGTATATATAATTTAAACCTTTAACTTTAGAACTTGGCAAAACAGGTCCTTATAGTTATATCTTTGGAATAATGACATTTTCAGCCACTCTAGTTATAAATTTCAGAAAGTTACGAATTATACCCCTATGCCTAAAAACATTTGCAAATCAAATCCAAAATTCATAATTTGATATTTTTAATCAAAAGAGTTTTCAGGTCATGGCTTATTTAGAATAAGCTAAAAATAAGATGTTCATAGTAACAAAAGTTTAGAAAAAGATTCGTAGCTAAAAAATCAAAACGAGTCGTTTTTAAGTTTTAACCAAAAACGCATGGGTTTGTGGTTCAATGGATCAAACAAGAGTTTATATAGATTCTAACAACGCTAATAAAAGTTCTAAAATGGATCATGAGCTTATTGAACAAAATTTTGAGCTTACTTGAGCTAAAATGGGTTGTTTGAGTTCGTACGCCTAGAAACAACTTTAAGGTTTCTTTTTCTTGATTCTTGGCTTCAATTCTAATCTTAAGGACTTCAATTGATCTTACTTGATCTTGTTTAAGACTCCATTTGTGTGTTCGATAAATTTTTGAGGTGTGTTTGAATGGGGTGGGAGTTTCGGCTATTTATAGGGTCGAATGACCCTTTGTGCCCAAGTTATCTTGGTGTAAGGATCAAGTATCGTATGGGGTGACTAATAAAGGCTAGATGGTGAGTCTTGAGAGCTAGGAAAGTAGCATGAGGAGGTGTAAGGGTGTGGAGGGGGTTCGATTTACAAAGGGGTGACAAAGAGGTTTTTGGAGTGCAAGTAGCTTAGAAAGAGGTGATGGAGTTGGTTGCTAGGCTGCTTGGGGTGGTAGTAGGTTAGTCATAGAGGTGCTTGAGGTGTTAGGGTGCTAGCTTAGGTGTTAAATGGGTCAAAAATGAAAGAAAAAGGGTGTCGGGTTGGTTTTGGTTTCGGGTTAGGGTTTTTGGTTTTAAATTCGAGTTAGGGTTAGGGTTTAGGATAGATTAGGGTTTAGGATTAAGGTTTAGTGTTAGGATTAGGGTTTAGGATTAAGGTTAAATGTTAGGATTAGGGTTTTAGATTAGGTTTAAGTTAAATGTTTTCGAATTAGGGTTTAGAATTAGTTTAGGGTTTAGAGTTTTAGATTATGGTTTTAGGATGATTTAGGGTTTAGGTTTAGGGTTTAAAAGTCATGCATTAAGTGTTTGTATCTTGTGCTAAAGTGGTAGTAAGAAACTAAAGTGATTTAGGAGGTAAAATGACCTAGTTTGGTTTTCTTGCATTATTGACTTGTACATTGGGCTTTAGAAAGTTGTAACTTGATTTAGGAGGGAAAAGATATTCAAATGTTGTGCATTGTACACTTGTACACATGCTTGAAGGCTTGCACATTCATTTTATATGTATACATTACATATAATTAGGGTTTTGATATAAACGTTAACGGATAAAGTCTGTTTTGTTGTAAATGGTATGTTAAATGGATAATGTACTTGGTAAAAATGATATTAAGATATAGACTTGACATATTAGGATGTTTACATGATATAAACATAGATAGAATTGGCATAGGTAGGTTGCGTGAGCTCGTTTACTTTAGAGATGCAAGTTACGTTGCATAATGAGATAAAGCAAAAATTTCCTTGTAAAAAGGTGGTATATATAATAGATGGATATTATAGTGCATCTAATTTAATAGATGGATAATTACAGTGATGAAAATTACGGGTTGTTATAGTCTCCCTCCCTTAAAAGAAATCTCGTCCCGAGATTTAGTTGGATGCCGGAGTGATGTTTGAAAACAGATGTGGATACTTGGCACGAATTTGATCTTCGCGTTCCCATGTAAATTTTGGTCCTCTTTTAGAGTTCCATCTTACTTTGACTATAGGAATATGACTTTGTTTTAGTTGCTTGACTTCTCGATCCATGATCTCCACTGGTTCTTCCATAAAGTTGAGTTTGTCATCGAGTCGAAGCTCTTTCATTGGAATGACAAGGGATTCGTCAGATAAGCATTTCTTTAGATTAGAAACGTGGAAAGTACTGTGGACATTACTGAGCTCTTCAGGAAGCTCAAGTTTATATGCCACTAGGCCAATCCGTTCAAGGATTTTGAAAGGTCCAATGTACCGGGATTAGCTATTCCTCGTTTTTCCGATCGGATGGAACCTTTTACCGAGGTGACACTTTTAACATAACACGATCTCCAACTTGAAATTCTAAAGGCTTTCGTCTTATATTGGCATAACTTCTCTGCCGGTCTCTTGCAGCTTGTAAGCGTTGTCGAATTTGCACTATCTTTTCAGTGGTTTCATGGATTATTTCTGGTCCCGTAAGTTGAACATCTCCAACTTCGGCCCAGCAAACAGGTGATCTGCACTTTCGACCATAAAGTGCCTCAAATGGTGCTGCCTTAATACTGGCATGGTAACTGTTATTGTAAGAAAATTCTACTAATGGTAAGTGTTTTTCCCATCCTTTTCCAAAATCTATAACACAGGCTCGAAGCATGTCTTCGAGTGTTTGGATGGTTCTTTCACTTTGTCCATCGGTTTCGGGATGATATGCCGTACTCATGTCTAATTGAGTACCCAAAGCATTCTGCAATGATTGCCAGAATCTGGATGTGAAATGACTGTCACGATCCGAGATGATGGATATTGGTACTCCATGTCGTGAGACTATTTCCTTTATGTACAATCTTGTAAGGGTTTCCATACTATCTGTCTTTCAGGTAGGGGTGAAATGTGAGGCGATCGACAATGACCCGGATTGTGTCATGTCCGTTTGAGGTTTTAGGTAGTTTTGTGATGAAATCCATCGTTATTCTTTCCCACTTCCACAAGGAATGAATTACGGTTGTACCAGTAAGCCGGATGGCTTTGACATTGCCTTAACTCTAGAACATGTCAAACATTTGCCAAACATATTCAGCGATGATTGCCTTCATGTTAGGCCACCAATAGAGTTTCTTTAGATCTTGATACATCTTGTTAGAACCTGGGTGAATGGAATACTTTGATTTATGGGAAATCATGCATGAATCTAAAGTCTCTCAGCTTACAAAGAGTGGTAACAGTTCGGTTTTTTATACAACGTGTTTCCTTTCAGGACGTATTTCAAATGCTTTGTCCATTTCTTGGTATGGTTTTCTGCCTTGTTGTTTTTTTCCTTGAGTGCTTAAGTTGTGCTTGAGAATTTGTGATGGTAATTTGGATGAATGGTCATAACTAATGATCTAACTCAGAGTGGTTTGATTCGTTCCTTCCGGCTTAAGGCATCTGCTACGACATTTGCCTTTCCAGGATGGTAGCGAATTTCACATTGTAATCTGTATAGCAAATTCTAGCCAAGGCGTTGTCTCTATGTTTCAACTCTTTTTGACAAAGGACTACTGCTGAAGAACTTTTATGATCAGTGAACCTGTACATTTTGGTGCATAAAGATAGTGTCCGCCAAATTTTAAGAGCAACACTACTGCTCCTAATTCAAGATCATGAGTGGTATAGTTTTCTTCATTAGGCTTAAGTTGTCGGGATGCATATGCAATAATTCTCTCTTTGCATTAACACGCTCTCAGGACATGATAGGAGGCATCACAGTAACAACAAAATGTCAGTTCCTTTTGGTAATGCTAAAAAAATGATTGGAGCTTCACATAGCTTTCTGTTTTAGTAGTGTGAAAGCCGACTATTGGTTTTCTCCCCAGATATACTTCTTGTTTTTCTGGGTTAATTCAGTCAAAGACTTTGTAATCTTCGAGAAATATTTGATAAATCTCTGATAATAACCGACAAGTCCTAAGAATTGACGTATTTCTGTGGGTGTAGTAGGAGATGTCCAATTCTTAACTGCTTCAATCTTGGCGAGGTCAACATGAAGTCTTGACTATCAATTAAGTGTCCAAGAAATTGCACGATATGAATCCAGAAATCTCAGTTGACGAACTTGAGCATACAACTTCTATTACTTGAGTAATCTAGGATATTCTCAGATGATTTGCGTGCTATTCTTTGTTAGAGTGTAGATGAAGAATATCATCGATGAACACTATCATAATTTTATCAAAGTATGGTTTACACACACGGTTCATGAGATCCATGAATACAGCAGGTGCGTTAGTTAACCAAATGACATCAATTGAGATTATAATGTTCCATATCTTGTTCTAAAGCAGTCTTGAATATTTCATCATGATCTCAGTTGAATGATAAGCCTGATCTTAGTCAATCTTCGAGTAGACACTAAACCTTGAAGTTGTCAAATATGTCCATCAATCCTGGGTAATGGTTAACGATTCTTTACGTACGTTTGATTCAAAATCTCGGTAATCGATACACATTCTGAAAGATCGATCTTTCTTTTTGACAAACAACACATGAGCTCCCCAAGGCGAAGTACTTTGTCGGATAAAACCTCGATCTGATAACTCTTGAAGTTGGTTAGATAGTTCCTGCATTTCTGAAGGAGCTAATCTATAAGGTGCTCGGGCTACAGGTGCCGCTCCTGGAATTAGATCGATTTGGAATTCTACTTGGCGAACGGGAGGAAGGCCAGGTAGATCTTCAGGAAAAACTTCTGGGAATTCTCTGACTACTGGGATATCTTCTAGTCTTTTCTCGTCTGACTTCTTTTCCATTACTTGGATTACGAAAACTTGACAACCTCGGGATATATATCTTTCGGTTTTTATACAGGATATGAGATTTAGTTGGGTTTTACTTTGGTCACCTCGAATGATCAAAGTTTCACCTTTGATTGGGATGTGGATGACTTTCTCATCACAGATAATTCTAGCATGATACTTGGATAACCAATCCATACCAATGACGACGTTGAAACTACCGAGTTTGATTGGCATAAGATCAATTTCGAAAGGTTGGTTTAACAAGGTCAGGGTGCAACCCTGAATAACGGTGTTTGTGCTTACTAGGTTTCCGTCAGCCATTTCGATATTGTAAAAGGTATCTATTGTAATGGGTGGAATATTTAGCATAGAGGCAAGAGATATGGATACGAAGCTTTTATCGGCTCCAGAATCAAATAATACTCTAGCTAGATGTTGGTTTAGAAGGAACATACCCGTGACTACGTTCGGGTCTTGGTGAGCATTCCTATCCCTCAGCATGTAGGCTCTTCCCTGGGCATTGTTGTTGGTGGTCTTTCGGCACTGATTTGCATAATGCCCTTTCTCTCCACAGGCATGACAAGTAACTGTCACTGGTAGCAGATTACTTCCAGTGGCTGGCCCTTTGTTTCTACAGTTCTTGGTCAGATGGCCCACCTTGTTGCAAGTATTACACTTAACAGTGCAAGGTCCTATGTGATGCAGAGTGCATTTCTTACACAAAGGACAGTTTCCAATATACCCATTGTTTTCAGTTGGGGTGGCAGCATAAGCCCTGAAGGTTTCCTGTCTTCTGTTCTGTTGTGGTTGGTGATTATTGTAGCGGTTGTTGGTGTTAGTGTTACGGTAGTTGTTGTTGTTGTTGAAAGTTCTTCTGTCGTCAAACTTTCGTTTGTGATCACTTGATACTTGCACCGGAGTGTGCTTTGTTACCTGATCCATTAGCCTCTGGGCTATGTTAATGGCTTCCTCTAGAGTTTAGGTTAGAGGCGGTAACATTCCCTTCAAATACTCGAGCAAATCCCCCGATGAAACGTCCATCATTTTTTCAGATCTGGCCCATAGTGGACACAAAGGTTGCGAATTCCTGGATTCTTCTCACATATGCTCTTGAGATCATTCCCCTTAACAGTCAGATGGTAAATTCGTCTTCTATTCTTCTGGACCTTAGTTCCGGGGATATTCTTCTTTAACAAAAGATTCTTGGAATTCAAACACAGTAAACTTATAAGCTTTCTTCCTATCCAATACTGTTGGGCAAAATAATTCCACCAGGATAGAGCTTCTTCAGTTAAAGTACCAGTAGCAAACTTCACCTTGCAGTCTTTGGTACAGTTGCTACGGGAAAACACTGATTCAGTTCGCTCAAACCAGCGGATAAGTCCAACAGCTCCTTCTGAACCTTTGAAGTTGATAGGTTGGCAGCTCATGAACTCTTTGTAGCTACACTTTCTTGCTACAGGAGCTTCTCTTTCTCTGGTGTTCCTATTGGTATTGTCAGCATTTGCCATTGTTGCAGCTTGTGCTTCCAGAGCTGCGGTAACACTGTCAGCAACTAGTTTCCTGATGGCAGCTTGAGTCATGGCTGGTGCTTCAGATGTTGATGTCCTTTTAGGAGGCATTCTATCAACATAAGACAACACGTAATAAGAATGATATCACAAGTCTTAAAATGCAATGCTTATTTTTGAACTTTAAGCATTTTTAACAATAGTGATATTGAAATCATAGATACTTATTTGATATGGATTCTAACAAGCATCTGATTTATTAGAAGTCACGGTATGATTCATAATGATGACGACAGAGATAATGATGCATATTATTAAAATTTCTCGTGTATCGTTATCTCCAGGGTTGGATATAGGATGAATAATATAAATCGGTAATATGAAACAACAAGGTATAACGGGATCACCATTGTATTATATCATGAACAACTTGCCTTTGTACTGTACATAGTCAAAATTTGACAAGTGTTGTTATTTATACCACACATCCCGTGGCTAGGTTCTATCAAAAGCTATAACTAGTATCTAATCTAGTAGTCCGATGGTCCTTCCTGGCTGTTCTTGTGTTCATAGATTGCATCCAGAAGACTTTCCTTATCTGCTTGGTGACGAACCTGGATATCTTCGATGATTTGTTCTAGATTAGCAATCCTGAAGTGAGCCAGAGCAATCTTGTTGTTATTTCCCATTTGCTTTCTTTGAAGTTTAGCAATTTGAGTACGAGACTCTCGGAGTTCAGCTTCCAGATTGTCAAAATCTTGTTGTATGATCACCCGGCCATTTCCAAGACCTTTTATTTTGTCTTCTATGTGTTCAATGCGGTCGAGAGAGAGTTCATCTAGGTGATTCAAAATTTCCTCAATTTGCTCCTTGTGACGTTCCAAACTTGTCTTATGAGAACTTTCTCCTATCTCCAATTCTTGAGGTAGGGCAGAAGTAGAAGAGGATGATCGGTCACGATCTCATTTCTTAAGTGGCAATAATTCCTCAGGAAAAAATAATTCTTGAGGATTAAACATTGGAGATAGCATCGGAGATGGAGGCACAATAGTTGGCGGTGGAATAGGTGATTCTTTAGCATAATATGCTTGCATGACCTTCATATAGGGGTCATCATGAAAAAGTAAAAGAGTTGGTGAAGCTTTTGGAACTAAACCAAATGAGTTATTTGAAGAGCTAGAATAAGTATTTCCTGGTGAAGCTGGGACATAGTCCGGGGAAGCCGGGATATAGTCTGGAAAGTTAGAGGAAAAAGCATCCTCAATATCAGAAGTAGGGTGGTTGGGAGAAGACATCACTCTGTTAACAACCCAGCGGTAAATAACATAAGTTATTTATATAATAAAAAAAAAAAAAAAAAAAAAAAAAAAAAAAAAAAAAATTATATAATAGTTATGTATTTTTACATACTATTCGGGAGATGTAGTGGCACGGAGGACTTTCTTGGATGGAAAAAGAAAAGTAGTTATAGTTAAGGTTTCAACCTTGTTCTCTATAACCGTGGCTCTTGATACCAATCTATAACACCCCCATTTTGACAAATATAGCAGCGGAAGCTAATCTGGGGTATTATTTCATAGTACAACAGTCATAATCATAGAAAACGACTCGTAAAGAGACGTTTTTGTAAAATTTAGTTATCATTCATTTATTCATCAGAGTTTTTACAAAAGAGAGGTCCCAAAATCTAGAAACATAAAGTTTGAATGATAACAGTTTAGCCATCTTCAAGTCCGTGCCACTCCGTGCCATAAGATGCTCAGTTACCTGAGATAAACATGCTAAAAAGTCAACACAAAGGTTGAGTGAAATTCATAGGTTTATGTTAAACAGTTTGAATACAAGTTCAATAGTGGGTTACGTTGTTATACACCCATAAGTGTAATAATTGCAATGAGTACAATTTATTATAGAAAACAGTATTATTGCCCTAACGCTTTTTTTATTTATGACACCGAGACTTGAGATTAATCAATATTCACAAGATGTTGCCCACGGGTGCCTTTTGACAAACAAACGCTTAGTGATTCAGTTGAAGTTCGTTTGGTTACCAGAAAAGTATAGTGTACACCCAACGGGGGAGTTCAATCCGAAATAGATCTATTCACAGCATTCACGCTTACTCCGAAAAGTAATTAACGGTTCAAGATAGTGGGTTCTTAATGGCAAAAGTAAAGACTTAGGCAATAATATATCAGGATAGCATATAGTTGGAAAAACACTCGTATTTATGGTTTATAGCATGTATCCCCCTCGCGGGTTTATGAAAACATTAGAAGATTTAAAATGTGAGGCTATGAACTCACCTTAACAGGGAAAATTCAATTGATGGCAAAAGTATATCAAGTGAAAGTAACGGCCTCGTCACGCAACCTGGGGTAATATGTCAAGTCTTAGTGTGATGGTTTATATTTCAAAACTTTATAAAGTTTAACGTATTACTTTGATTTATTAATTTATGGAAATATTGTATCACTGTTCGGGCCATCATAATTCAGAGGTCATGTAGTAAACGTTTGAGGAGCCAGGACACTTTAAATCGTAAATCCAGCAAACTCGTCAAAACGTATACCCAAATGAAACTCCTCACATGAAGCTCCCTAGTAACGTGATACGATAAAATTTTAAGTTTCTTCAAAAGTTAGTTGATGATAAATTACGTTAAATATATAACGTAATTGTTTTATAATGCGTCGATCGTTGATTAATAGCGATAAATGTATCGGGTTTTAATAAAATCGAGTTTTATAATATTAATATATATTTTTATAATTTATATAAAAATATTATATTTTATATTTTTAAGTTTGCAAAAATGGCAATATATACCCTTGATTTATAAACTTTTACAAGTTTAGTCCTTTATATATAAAGTATATATAATTTAAACCTTTAACTTTATTTAAACCTTTAACTTTAGAACTTGGCAAAACATGTCCTTATAGCTATATCTTTGGAATAATGACATTTTTAGTCCCTCTAGTTATAAATTTCTGAAAGTTACAATATATACCCCTATGTATGAAAACATTTGCAAATCAAGTCCAAAATTCATAATTTTGATATTTTTGAAATCCAAAAGAGTTTTGCAGGTCATAAATTATTAGAATAAGCTAAAATAAGATGTTCTAACGTAATAAAAGTTTAAAAAAAGGATTCGTTAGCTAGAAAATCAAAACGGATCGTTTTTAGGGTTTTAACCAAAAACGCATTGGTTTGTGGTTCAAGGGATCAAACAAGAGTTTATATAGAATCTAACAAGGCTAATAAAAGTTCTAAAATAGATCATGAGCTTATTGAACAAGATTTTGAGCTAACTTGAGCTAAAATGGGTCGAAATGGGTTGTTTGAGTTCGTACGCCTAGAAACGACTTCAAGGGTTTTTTTTTCTTGATTCTTGGCTTCAATTCTGATCTTAGGGACTTCACTTGATCTTCCTTGATCTTGTTTAAGACTCCATTTATGTGTTCGATAAATTTTTGAGGTGTGTTTGAATGGTGTGGGAGTTTCGGCTATTTATAGGGTCGAATGACCCTTTGTGCCCAAGTTATCTTGGTGTAAGGATCATGTATCATAGGGGGTGACTAATGAAGGCTAGATGGTGAGTCTTGAGAGCTAGGAAAGTAGCATGAGGAGGTGTAAGGGTGTGGAGGGGGTTCAGTTTACAAAGGGGTGACAAAGAGGTTTTTGGAGTGCAAGTAGCTTAGAAAGAGGTGATGGAGGTGGTTACTAGGCTGCTTGGGGTGGTAGTAGGTTAGTCATAGAGGTGCTTGAGGAGTTAGGGTGCCAACTTAGGTGTTAAATGGGTCAAAAATGAAAGAAAAAGGGTGTCGGGTTGGTTTTGGTTTTGGGTTAGGGTTTTTGGTTTTAAATTCGAGTTAGGGTTAGGGTTTAGGATAGATTAGGGTTTAGGATTAAGGTTAAATGTTAGGATTAGGGTTTTAGATTAGGTTTAAGTTAAATGTTTTTGAATTAGGGTTTAGAACTAGTTTAGGGTTTCGTTTAGGGTTTAGAGTTTTAGATTAGGGTTTTAGGATGATTTAGGGTTTAGGTTTAGGGTTTAGAAGTCATGCATTAAGTGTTTGTACCTTATGCTAAAGTGGTAGTAAGAAACTAAAATGATTTAGGAGGTAAAATGACCTAGTTTGGTTTTCTTGCATTATTGACTTATACATTAAGCTTTAGAAAGTTGTAACTTGATTTAGGAGGGAAAAGATATTCACATGTTGTGCATTGTACACTTGTACACATGCTTGAAGGCTTGCAGATTTATTTTATATGTATACATTACATATAATTAAGGTTTTGATATAAACGTTAACGGATAAAGTCTGTTTTGTTGTAAATGGTATGTTAAATGGATAATGTACTTAGTAAAAATGATATTAAGATATAGACTTGACATATTAGGATGTTTACATGATATAAACATAGATAGAATTGGCATAGGTAGGTTGCGTGAGCTCGTGTACTTTAGAGATGCAAGTTACGTTGCATAATGAGATAAAGCAAAAATTTCCTTGTAAAAAGGTGGTATATATAATAGATGGATATTACAGTGCATCTAATTTCATAGATAGATAATTACAGTGATGAAAATTACGGGTTATTATAAGTTTTGACGTCTACGGACGATTTTTGTAAACCATTAGAAACTGATACAATGTCTTGCAATAATGGTTTAACTTTCTTTGTTCTATGTCCTCATGTTATATGCTGAAATGAAAATGGTGAAACATTTGCGGATGTAATTTTTGATATTATGTCTATTTTGTTAAAGTTTTATTGCACATATTCATAATCACTTCCAATAAAAAAGCATTAGAACAGGAACACATGTTATTATTGTTTAAACATCAAGTATGATAGTTGATAAATCAGTGATGATCATGTTAAATCATATGTGATTTATGAAAGAAATCGCATTTGATACTTTGTTACTAAATTATAAAATACAAATATTACATATGATAATTCAAATGTAAAAGAAACTGATGTAAAATCATATATGATTTTCTAGAATATCACATATGATATATAATAGAATCACATTCATGTAAGATCAAACAACAACAAATTTTCGAGTGAAAAAATAAGTATAAAACTTGTTTCATTAACAATACAATCAAACATAAAAGAGTACATTTTTAAACAATAATTTCTTCTTGAACAACAACTTAATGTTAAACCACGACTTGTTATTGATCTTCAAACCTCTTAGGGCACCTCCACTTGTTGTGATCAAAACTTCCACATAATGAACAAGCATTCGTGTTCTTCAATTCTAAAAATATAAAATGAATATAAAAGAATAAATAAACTGTTTTTTGGAAAAATGAAATATCATATATGATAATCACATGCCATATACATATGACAAATCAATATCATATATGATATCATATATGATATACGTATAAAAAGTATCATATATGATATATCGTATATGATATATCATATATGATATATCAAACACGTTAACCAAAAGCTACTTAAAACTTGCTTATTGCTAACTGATAAGCTAAATACACCTTAATTCAGCTTATATCAACAAATTAATCTAATAGAGCTGATTCAAAACATAAAAAATAGCTAATAATAAAGCTTATTAACACTAGCAACATAAATAAGCTAATAAGATACCTTATAATTAATCAAAATAAGCTAATAAGCTAGCTTATAACTCATCAAAATAAGTTAATAAGCTAGCTTAATGTTGAACCACGACTTGTCCTTGATCTTCAAACCTCTTAGGACACATTCTCTTGTTGTGATAAACTTCCACATAATGAACAAGAATTCATGTTCTTCAATTCTGAAAAAATATAAAATGAATATAAAAGAATAAATAAACTGTTTTTTGGAAAAATGAAATATCGTATATGATAATCACATGCCATATACATATGACAAAGCAAAATCATATATGATATACGTACGAAACATATCATATATGATATATCAAACATATTAAACAACAAACTATTTAA
>BQNB010046499.1:1014-43659 GCA_026074375.1 Tanacetum coccineum
TATATATATATATATATATATATATGTATATATATATGTATATATATATGTATATATATATATATATATATATATATAAACTAAATTACATATTTACTTAAAAACTTTTAAATGCTTACACATAATTTCCAACTAGTAAATATTTACTTTACATATAATTTACCTTAAATATTGTTATTATCCACTATAAAATTAAATCATCGCATCCAAATTTATCTAATAATATTGAATCAAAATTAACGATGCTCACGTTCATAAATTATTTCCAAATGCTACGATTAACGAAATTACCAACAAATGACTATCTAAAAAATAATTATTTTCAACGAAATGAAATGACTAAATATCTAAATTGAAACTTCTCACATATCTATTGCAACTCATATACCTTATCACACAATATTAAATGCATTAATTGAATCTTGCACACTAACTCAAATCACATAACATCTAGTTAGGCTAACACTATTGGTTAAACTAACCTGGTTTGATCACAGGTGTCACACACAACCCGGGTTTGTCAGAAAATAAGTGTACGTGTCAGTGCATTTTTTTCAAAATAAGAGAAATCTTATTTTTATTAGTGAAAAAGTGTTGTACTTAGAAAAAGAATTAGTGTTTTCAGTAATCAAAAAATGATTTAAAAGATAACTCGACCACTCACTCAATGACTACAACTCTTTAAATAGAAAACGGGTCATTATTTAAGGGGGAGAAAGTGCTAATCAAATAATCTTTTAGAACGCTCTTTTAAAACAAACAACGGAATAAAAGGATAAAGTTTTTAATAACGACGAATAACAGTTTGAAGAGGAGTTAATTTATTAACTCAAAGGGTCTTAGATGTCATTAGTTTAAATCTTTAGGGACTTAGTTGCTATTGACACGATACAAAAACACCTTTTCGGGGGGTCTTGGATGATCAAAATAAACAAGATTTGCCATGGTTCTTTCTAGTGAGAGAAAGTAGAGAGAGAGTGGAAAACTTATGAAATATTAGATTAGAATGAAAAACTACAAATGACTTCCACACCCCTCTTAGAGAGCCATGAGGGGTATTTATATGACAAGCATAACATAACTATGCCTAAATAACAAAAGTAATCTCTGCGTATCACGTAGTGTTGATAACTAATCTAACTCACGTGTAAGACGCCAGCTTTACAAAATAGTAAGGCTAACAATCTCCCTCTTAGATGGTGTCACACGTGAATTGGTTACAATGTTTCCTACAAGCAAAAATAGTAAATGATAAGAATGAAGTATAGTATTCCTTAAGATAGTCTTCAATGATCTTGATCTTCTTGAATAATCCAGCTTTATTTCTTCAGCTTGCAGACAAACACACTGTAAACATACTGCTGAGGATGACTTAGAAGTTTTCTCTACCGAAGATACCGGTCTTGATTGGATTTCTGCTCATAACTTCCTGACACGTCTTCAAAAGCTTTCTTCATATGCTTCTGGTCATATTGAAGTTTCTGAATTAGCTGCATGTCTTAAAAAGCTTCATTTTCTTGCACTTTTGGTCATGTCAAAGTTTTTCAGAATCTGCTTCTCATTTGTCATCCTTGACGTTCTCTTATCTGAATACTTTGGCTTGGATATGAATTATTACCGTGTCTAGTTGAGTTTTTACTCCCTCCCAACTAGTAAGCACTTTTTTCTTCTGCTCCCTCCCAAACAGAAACCCCTAATACTGATAAGAATTAATGCACTAGTCTTCTCAAAGACATCCTTTCTCATTTAGTATACTCTGTGGGAGGGATGATATTGTAACACCTCCATTTTTACATATAGCAGCGGAAGCTAATCTGGGGTATTACTTCAAAGGTACAACAGTCATAATCATAGAAAACGAATCAAAAAGAGTCGTTTATGAAAATAAGTTATCATTCATTTATTTCATCAGAGTTTTTACAAAAGAGAGGTCCCAACATCTGTATTTACAAAGTGTGAATGATAACGGTTTTTCCATCTTCATGTCCTCGCCACTCCGTGCCATTAGTTACCTGAGATAAAACATGCTAAAAAGTCAACACAAAGGTTGAGTGAAATCCATAGGTTTAAGTAATATTATTTGAATGCAAATGCGATATTGGGCTACGTTGATATACACCCATTATTGAAAACATATTTATTATTGCCATTAGCTCATGAATCCGAAGCCTTAGGGTATGGTGATACGTTATAGCCCCTGCGGGTACCTTTGCCAAAATACCCGCGTGATTTCTAATGATGTGCAATTGGTTACACGTAACTGGGTACACCAACGGGGAGTCCAGCCCAAATAGATCTATTCACATCATTCGCGCTTACTACGGAGAGTAATTAACGGTTCATGATTATGGGGACTTAAAGGCAAAGCAGTTACTTAGGCAATAGTAAATTGAAATAGCATACAGAAATAATTGCATTCATGTTTATAGCATGTATCCCCCTCGCGGGTTTATAAAAAGATTGAAATGCGAGGCTATGAACTCACCTGAACAGTTATAGGGAAATTGATAGCAAATGTATATGAAATGAAAGTAACGGCTTCGTCACGGGCAACCTGGGGTAATATATGTCAAGTCTTAGTTTGATTGAATATGTAAGATTTTACATCGATGTCGGTTTTGATATTAAAATTATCATAACACCGTTCGGGCCATCATAATTCAGAAGTCATTCAGTAAACGTTTGAGGAGCTAGGGCACTTTAAATCGTAAACCCAACAACTCAGTCAGAACGTAATACCAAGATGAAACTCCTTAATATGAAGCTCCCTAGTATTGTGGTATGATATGAATCCGGGACATGATTTTTGAAAGCACATCGATGATGAATGATATAATAGTTATAACATAAGCAGTTTTAAGCATTTTATTCAATATCTGGAAATGTTAAGCACGTCAAGCGTTAATTAAAGTTATGTCTTGTAATGTTTTGAATGTGTTTTTATACTTTTTCAAAATGTTACATTTTAGACCCTTGAGTTTGAAAAGTGGCAGAATATACCCTTGGAGTTTGCACTTTTACGACTTTGGTCCCTCAAGTTTAAAAGATATACCAAGTAAACCTTGTACTTTAAAAAGTGACATAATAGACCCTTGTAGTTATAACTTTGATAAAATGACACTTTTAGTCCTTTTAGTTATAAGTTTCTGAAAGTTACGATATATACCCCTTGCATGGATAATTTTTACAAAACATGTCCAAATTGCCATGCAAGCTTATTTTAACATTTCAATAGACATTTATAAGTTATAATAAACTAAAATATGAAGATTTAACACAACGCAAGTTTAAATTAACGATTCGTTAAGCTAGGAAGCAAAACGGGTCATATTAGGGTTTTAAAATGAAAACGCGCGGGTTTTAAGCTCAAATTCTTTCATGACTTATCAAAGCACTTATTTTAATGTTAGTTAAGCTTATTGGGATAGATTATAACAATAGTTTACAAGCTTAGCTTATAGATTAAGCAAAAACATGAAATTAGGGTTTCGGGTGTACGGTTTTGGATCAAAAAGGTATAACATATAGGTTTTTGAGCTGAAAGCTTTATATTATGATTTTAGCATGATCATATGAACATTATAAGGGTATGAATGCAGAATATAAGCTTATAGAACCTGGTCTTGAGCTTATAGCTTAGAAACGGGTCGGAATCAGGACTTTTAGCTTCGTACGCCTAAAATAACGACTTCGGGGCTTCGTTTCTTGGTTTCTTTTGCTTCCTTTTTGAACTTGAGCCTTCTTAAGACCTCTTAGGATCTAGTATTGCTTCTATGTAAGGGTTATAGAGGAGGAAGTGGGGGATGAAGAAAAATGAAGTGTTATGGTTTATATTTATAAGCGAGTTGAACTTGGAGGCCAAGGGAGGTTGTGTGATTTGGTGAGGACATGTAATAGGTCTATAGGGAGATGAGGAGGGTCTAGTAGATGTGTTGGTTAAGCTAGAAACTAGCTTGGATGAGTTGTTTATCCCTTTGCATGCCGCGGCTAGAAATGGAAGAACAAGGAACCATGTGATCAATTTTTAACTATAAATGATGAAGATATTTGATGAGAGGTGCTTGTAAGCAGCTAGGGAGGTAAGGTTCTTGTCATTGAGGTGCTTGGTTGCAAGAAAAACTTTCAAAATGGGTCACTTTGCAAAGGTTTTAGATTTCGGGTACATTAGGGCTCAATTAGGGTTTTCAAGCTTGGATTTCATGTATATTTGATTAGGAATGATAGGTTAGTGATCCTAAGAATTATATTAAGGATTATAATCAAAAGTTTATAGGTGGTTTGGGTTAAAATGGGTAGAAAATGAGTAAACGGGTCAAAAGTTCCAATTAGGGCATAATTAGGGTTTTCTAGGTTTATCTCTTGTATAATTGAAGTAAAATGATGAAATAATGATGGAATATGATTGAGAATGTTGTAAATTAAGTTATTACAACTTATTTGAGTGTTTGTTTGGGTTTACAATGGATAAAAATCAAGAAACGGGTCATGGTTTAGAAACTAGCTTGGTTTTAGGGTTTAGGGTTTTGAATTAGGGTTTTGAGTGTAAAAAGATGTATGAAAGCTTATGAATAGAATAATTAGGGTTTACACATTGTATATTGAGTGTAGTAGCTTGTACACAAGTGATGGTGAAGAAATTAGAATGAAAACGGAGGTAAAACGGCTATTTTGGAGATCTTGCTTAATGACTTGTATATTGAGCTTTCAAAGACTTGTACTTTGATTTGATGAGATTTTATATTTCAAATAAGATTTTATATTGTTTTTACATATGTTTTAGTAGCTTGTGCATTTACTTTAGATATTAATCTTTCATGAAGTTAGGGTTTAGAGGCATATGATAATGGTTTAAAGCCCGTTTTGATATAACGTTGCAAACGGTACCTTATCTGAGTAATGTACTTTGTAAAAATGATATTATGATACTGACTTGACATATTATGATGTTTGCTTAACATATTATGATGATAGGATTGCCATAGGGAGGTTGCGTGAGCTCGTTAACTTTAGTTATGCAAGAAATATTGCATATTGAGATATTGGCAAAGTAAGTAATGTAATAAAGCAAAAAATTTCCCTGAAAAAGGTGAGTTCATATATAATGGATAGATTGTACATTACATCTAACTTAATAGATGGATATTTACATTTATGAAAATTACAGGTTGTTATAGTTACGCTCGATCCAAATGTAGTAAGATGTAGCAGCCAAGAGAAGTTTACCAAAAACACTTTTAGCCATCCTTTTATTTGCTAAGGGCTAAAGGTGCAAAGTAATATCATGTAACAACGAGGGGATAGCTTCCATACCAGCCAAATGACGAACATACAACCAAACTTGTGAGGAAAAACTACATTAAAATAAAAGGTGAGTATGGGAGTCCGGTTGGACTTCACAAAGGGGGCAGTTAAGCATATTAAAATCGATGTCCCATTGCCTTAATTTATCTTGAGTTCTAAGACTATTCCGCATGACTAACCAAAGATGGAATGCATGGCGTGGAAGGCAATGTGAAAACCACACCATAGGGTACCACTCAACCTCGTTACCTCGAGGACGAAACGCTTGCCAAGCACATTTAACCAAAAACTCGGTCACAATGAGTATCCAACGTAGCATTATCGAGACGAGGAGCATAAATCAGCCCTAAGTTAGGGGCTTTCCGTAACCAATCTTGAGGCCACAACCAACCATTATTCGACAACAAATCAGCCACATGACTTTGAAGATTAAAACCCTCCCTCGAAATATCCCTTGGAGTAAGCCACTTAATCAACGGACATTGAGGATCCCAAATATCATACCATACCGAAGCCTTGTTCCCATTGCCAAGTTTAGTCCAAATATATGGTCTAACTAGCTCGCGGAGTTGGAGGAGCTTACGCCAGCCCCAACTCATATCAGCGTCGTTCATAGGAATAGCCTAAAAAGAACGACCCCTTAACACCGCACCCATAAAGACTCCTTATTGGTAACAATATTCCAAATATGCTTAGTCATCAGCACTTTATTAAAAAGCTCAAGGCTACGGAGACCAAGGCCTCCCTCGTGGGAAGGAAGGCAAATATTCTACCACGCCACTTTGGCTTTCCCACGTTTATACTCGCCATTACACCAAAGGAACCCACAAATAAGTTGTTGAATATCATAAATAATACCTTTAGGAATGACAAGAACCGACGCCCAATAGACATGCATAGAAGAGATGACCGACTTACAAAGTTGAAGGCTCCCCGCAAATGACACTGATTTGTTCTTCCAGTCTCCAATTATGTTTTTAGCTTTTTCAACAAGAACCTTTTAGTCCTTGTTAAGAAGCTTAGACGAAATAAGAGGAACCCCAAGGTATTTAACCGGCAGCTCACCTTCGGAAAATGGCATAATATTAAGGATAACCGTTTTTACATGAGACAACACATTGCAAAAGAAAGCTGTGCTTTTAGGAATACTCAGAACAAGGCCCGAAGTAGACTTAAATTCGTCAAGGGATTCCATAATGACCCTGGCAAACTCCACATCACCACGAGCAAAGATAAAGAGATCATCTGCAAAAAAAAGGTTAATAATTTGGAGGTTATCACAATGGTGGTGGTATCGGAAGGAATCCGACAATCTCACCCGTCTTTTAAGCATAAGGTTTAACACCTCCATAACTAACGTGAAAAGGTTAGGTGAAAGCAGATCTCTCTGTCTCAAGCCTCTCTTTCCCTTGAAGAATCCATAAATATCACCATTCAGGCTTATAGAAAACGAGGTAGACGTAACATAAGACATAGTCCATTTAATCATAGTAGGGTGAAACCCAAAACCCTATAGAATATCTACCAAAAATCGCCAATCAACCGTATCATACGCCTTTTGGATATCTACTTTAAATGCACACCTTGGTGGACGTCTATTACGATGGTAATTGTGCATCAATTCTTGAGTAATTAGAATATTATCCGAGATGTTCCTTCCCGGATTAAACGCCGACTGATTTTCACTTACAACATCCTTAACACCCTCGATAATGCGATTAGTAAGAGTCTTACTAATGCATTTATATATGACGTTACAACAAGATATGGGATGATAATCATTAATCCTAAGAGGAGTAGGAATCTTAGGAATAAGAGCAATGAAGGTTTGATTGATTTCTTTCAAAATCTGTCCATTCAAGAAAAAGTCTCGAACCGCATCACAAACCTCGATACCAACAATATCCCATGCTTTTTTGAAAAACGCAGATGTATATCCGTCCGGTCTTGGGGCTTTATCGTTACCAATGTCAAACATAGCCGCTTTAATCTATAACACACCAACTTTTGAATGCAAAAAGAGGTATTTTAACAATCTAGCTATAGTTTTAACAGAATATGTAGAAAGTATTATTAGGGGTGAATTTTATGGCCACAAACTATAAAGTGCTAGAGATTTAGTCCTCTAAAATTTTGAGGTTTTAAGCAGTAGTATGTTGGTGATCGATGATTTTAGTTTCATCGACTATTTTAATTAATTGCGATTTACTATAGAGTATAGACTAATCAGATTTCATATCAGATTCGGTTGCGAGTTAGAGAAGTGTGGAGTGCACACTTGTTTGACCTAATGTTTTTCCACCACGACAAAGATGCAAGGTAAGGGGTTGTGCCCTCTCACAGAATGGGCAGCGCCCCTTGTTGGTGTCGTCCCTCGCTAGGGTCTGGGCCTGTGTCCCTAGCGGGGTTCGGGGCATTGCCCTGACCCAAAATATATTTTTAGTGCTCCAAATTACTTATTCGCATTTTCCATCTTCTCCCAACCAATGTGATTGTTGGTTTTTAAGCAACTTTAACTACATCGCTAACTGTAAAATAGAATCTGTTTATTAACATATTCATTGTCTCATTTAAAATACGAAAATTCACACAATTCTTTTTTGTTCTACTTAGTCTTTTGTGCTTAGATACTAAGTGTTCTTCTTTCAAATAAGAGGTAAAAGGTTCAAATCTCACTAAGTGTGTACATTTGGGGTGGCCAGGGAAGGGCCGAAAACGGTCTCGGGATTAACCCGGTGAAGCTGTGTACATCTGAGTCAAAAAGGCCCGCCCTCCCAAGGTAACGCGACCATGAAAAACCACATCCATTTACCCCTTTTTTATACTAAGTGTTTTTCTTAAATTATCCAAAATACTTAATTTGGACAGTGAACTTACATAATTTGATAAGATATCTAAGATATCTTAAAAATCCTAACCCCAATTTCTAACATAGCACAACTCACACATCTTCTTCACGGCTCTACGTGTTTGAATACGCAACGGGGGCTTCAATCGTGCACTTGGAACAGACGTGAAAGGATACAATTAGACCTAAGTCAATCATATTGAAAACAATTGAACTTGTAAACCAATGTGTTAGTTCTTGTGTAGGTTTGCTTTTCTTTATCGTGTGTTTTGTCTAACATTCCATTCGGTCCGAAATAGCATTGGATTTTTGTTTACTACAAGCAGCACATTCAACCACCACCAAATGGCCTATTGATAAGGTTATTGGCTTTCAAACAATAGGTCAAGGGTTCAAACCTCACCAGGTGTGTACGTTTGGGGGGTGACCACGGAAGAGTCGGCAATGGTCCCGGGATTAACTTGGTGAGGCCGCATACATCTGAGTCAAACATGAAAAACCACATCCTTTTTACAAGCAGCACATTCTTCTTTGATTTAGGTTATTGAATTTGTCTAGTGCTCCAAATTATGGAGTATTAAGATGATGAAATATGATTTAGTTTATTGCTTATTAGAGTGATCAGGACTGATCGAATCTCTTGTTGAAGCCCATTTGGATGCATGCTAGTTGCTAGGGATCAGAGATGAACCAAAAGGCCCAATTGTAGAGATTTACGTACTAAACTAAGTGTACGTGAGTACGTCTATATAAATGGTTCAGAACTCTTTGGCCTTCCTTTTTTAGGTCATTATGTGCGCAAACAAAAGATCTCCCAAATGATTTATATAACTGTGATATGAACACTTATATCCTGGGATTTAATAAGGTTACATGCATGAAAATGTGTATGATCTTTGCATATATGTGATTTTATCAAAACAATAATAGAGTAGCTAGTCACTTCGATAATCTAGTGCATGATGGGTTAGTCACGTTTGCATATATTTTTTTGTGAAGGGCTATATGAACTAGCAAGAAGTTGGAAAAAGTAGAACAAAACAATGAAGTGTTCATACAAGAAGCAACCGGGTCATAAATTCTATCTAACCACTTGCACTACAACAAAATGATCAAATGTACGCAATTTTTATGGCATATTTAGACACATAAAAGTGTAAAAAGTGTTACGTGTTTTAATTTGTGTACTGTAAAGCGGGATGATTGGTAAACTTGACAAGCATTACGTTGTTGATGCAAACGCAATAGAGCGTTGTGCTCAGAGGCGGAGACAGAAAGAGGTAGAGTAGGTATGTGCCCTAGAAAAAAAGTTTGTAGTGTAAATTTAAAAAAATATCTAGCTATTTTTGTGAAACTCGCCCCCCCCCCCAACCCAACCCCACGCTACCCCCCCCCCCCCCCCCCCCCCCCCCCCCCCCCCCCCCCCGATGAACCAATTTATAATGTAATTTCTAAAAAATATTAAAGTTTGCTCTTTCGGCCATAACTTTGTAGGTGTGCCCCTGGTTGCTAAGCTAGCTTCATGCATTTATATTAGGGTTCTAAAAGGCACGTCATGGCGCCGCTAAGGCCTCACAAAGGCGCGAAACATGACCTTCACGCAACGCAATAAACCAAGGCGTAGACTTAAGGCGTGACCTGAGATAAGAAATGAAAAAACATGATAAGGCGCGATAAGGCATGATGCGTGGAGGCTTTTTTTAATTCAATTTCGATAAAAATTGTTTTTTTATATAAATGAACAAGATTACATGCAAAAATAGTTTCTTGACTTTATTCCTTATGTATGACACTTTTTGTAAACTCAATATATTTGAAATATGATATAAATATATAAATTTATAAATGTTTTCATATTTTGTGCCGCTTTAAGTCACGCATTAAAAAACACGATGACTCGCCATGACTCATAAAGCGTGAGGTTTGGCTATGCCGCCACGTCATGCCTCACGCTATTTATAACCTTGACTTATATGTAAACTCAGGCTAGGGTTGTGTCATCTGAGTAGGCGGCAATACAAAACAAGCTTAATTTTAATTAAAGTGGTTTACTAATGTGTTTGTCCTTTAAGAAGTGTAATCGAAATGAGTCATATAGTTCAAGTTTATATACATTTTTTTAGGTTTACAAGTATAACATGACATCTTTATTGTTATTGCATAAGTCTACCAATAATCATGAGACGGGCTTGTTACTAGCACGCAAGAGCCAACATGTCATTTCACGTTCATTAAGATTCGATGAACGTGCATGTTTTTCATTTATTTGCCACAAAACATTTAAATTTAGAAAGTTAACAAAAATTGCTTGTGTAAACGAAAAAAAGAAATGTTTTTCACCCTAGTTTTGAAAATATATATTGATTCTACTACATTACCTAGCTAACACATTTGTCCATACATTATGTCACCTCTAACATAAATGCCATGCGGATTTAATCCCTCAAACTCGTAATGCATTTAACATACGGTAGCTTGACTACTAATTACCACATATTAGCAAATTAGGGTTTATCAATGATAGGAAGTCATATATGTTAATTTAGCTGCTAGCTCTTTAGGTTCGCTTTCATCATCATTTTTTCGACTTGCTAGTTTATTAATGAAAACATTTTTGCCACTCGGAAGGTAATTCTACCCCTTTTAAAGAATGAAAGAAATGACATATGGGGTGTGTTTGACGTAGAGTGTTTAGCAGTGTTTTAAAGCGTTGAGCAGTGAGCGTTTTAATTTTAATGCTCGTTTTTTTTGGGTAATCATAGTTTTCGACTTTTTGTCTGACTAATCTACGGAATTTGAGTCCATCATCACACATACTCAAATTGGATAAAACCCTCCCCTTTTCAGGAAGGTTGGTCATGTGACCGGTTAGAGTTATTTACACTTAACAAGAATTGAACTTGAGACTTTTCAATGCTTACTACAAACTCTTACAACTATGTCACCCTTAAGTGGTTATTTTAATACTCGTTTGACAAGTAGTAGGTATTTTTATCTTTTTTTTGATGTTTTTTAAGACTCCATTAAGTGGTACTAAATAGATCACTAGAGTTGCGAGTATACAAAATTGCTAACATACCCTCACGAGTGTCTTATCATTTATTAGTAAAAAAGTTTGATACTTAAATATGTATATGTTTTTTAAGTTATTTTAGATATGATCCTTACAATTATATTTACGTTACCAAATGTTTTTATGAATAAAAAGAAACAGATACTAGTCACAACTACTAATGCTTTTACCAAACACACCATAGCTATAACAAAACCTAAAGTTGTGAATATATAGGCTACTTATTTAATTATGCCAGTTTTAATTTAGAAATTAAAAATTAGCATAACTAGACAATTTTAGTAATGCATTTACTAATCTTAACCATACTCTTCATCAACATTATAGTCTAAGGAAACTCCAAAACACCCTTTTGAATTTAATAAACGAGTATGTATACCCGTGCTCCGTTGCGGAACGATTAGCGGGCGTTGGTTTTGAAGCTCTCGTTAGCAATATTGAAAACAAATGCAAAAAACAAATGTATAATGAACCTGACATCAAGATATATTTATAATGATGAACATAAAAAACTAACGTAGTTACATAAATGAATACATCTATATACCATTAATAATGAGTTCAATTATTTGTATGATAAGCTACACGTGTTCATAAGCACAAAACATGCGGATTCGCTACTGTAATAATAAAGATATCATCTTTATTGCTCGAGGCTTTGTTTGGCAGCTTCGGAAGTCATCCGAGTATAAAAACCATCGACCTGCACCAACTGAAACAATTAATATGCCGAACATTAGATGAGTTATTTTTAATTTTCTGTAAGAACTATGGACAAATGGTTTATGACGATGTCATATTCAATTATAGGCTAAGGATTTTGCGACTGTCACGTACGCCGAGATGTAAACTGGTTTCCACATACTGGGCACGCGTGAAAGTAACAAAACCCCTAGAACACTCTACAAAACATCTCTAGCACCGAGTAAGAAGCCTACAACAAAACGAATGCGATTTTGCTCGACAAACGGGTGTTGTTGGCTTCTAACACCGACGCTAGGAATGCTCGATAGAGCAAGGCTTAGAAAATTGTTTTGTCACGTCGTGAAACCGTTTGGCGCAAGTAAGAGCGCGCCATGGATGTCTATCACGGTTGCATACCAAAGTAGAAGCCATGCCAAGTGATAGACTGCTCATTGTCATCATAGCCGTTAAATGATACCACATACTTACTGATAAACATGTCCAACAATCGTTCATATATCTGTGTATGTAGGGTTGTTACCTCGTGCTTTGTACAGATACAAAGGTCGAGCGGTCTATAGCGAATGGCATGCGCTGACCGTCCTTTTGATACACGGATACCGTACGTGTATGTTTGTCTCTTTGTCGCTGATGTTAATGAAAACCATACATCAAAAACATAAGTTCATCATCGCCGTTCATAGGCGATATAACCAATATTTATACACAACACAGTGGTTACAAACAATGGTTGCATTTGTTTAAATACCTTTCGTGTTGCCAAACCAAGTTATTTCAATACAAAACCCTTTAACAAAACAATGCACAAATATATAATCAACACCAATAACAGTCAATAACATCATAAAATACATTAGTAATATAAAGCATATGGTTAAGCAAAAACAAATCAGAATTCCCAAGCCGATCTCAATAATGATGAAACAACTCCAAAATAAACATAGAAAGTACAAATAAATAGCTATATGTAACAAAACTTAAGAGTGGGTAACACATGGCTAACATGGAATGAATACAGCACTTAGTGCTCTATAATTAATGGAAAGAAATTAAGAGTTATAGAGGAGAGGTGAACGGAAGGTTAGGCGGGTCGGAGTCAGGGTGTATATCTGAGATGAATGAAGGCCAAAGCGGGTATCCAAGCCAGGTCGGATTAACATTTAATGCAACACGGGACAGGTCTACATGTTATGGAACCCACTTATGCAACACAAATAATCAGAGGAACAATAATTTTTAGCGACTACTCCCCACAGAGCTCACAAAACACAAAATCAGCAAGCAAACAACACAAAACACATAATCAACATCAATAACATTAACTAACATCACAAACCGATATTCGCAGATACGACTTAACAATATTCAAAAGCGGGTTACACATGGGTATCATGAAATAAACAGGGAACTTAGTGATGATAAGGTAACCCTATATATATTGGAAAGTAATTAAGACTTACAGAGGACCAATAACACCCATTTTTACAAAAGCCCAAGTTTAAGAGTAAACACTCAATGCAGTTGTTTGAGAATAACGAAAACAACAAACATTGTCAGTTTTGAAAATCTTAAACAACGGCCTAAAGTATTCATTGATGAACATTAGAGCCTTTATATAGGACTACACTCGTGGAGGTTGTTGAATCGAGCGACTCACACACTCTACCATACTTCCACTTTCCACAACCTTCGAATCCAAAAAAAATTACCTCCCCATATAAGGAAGCAAAGCCATCGGCTTGTGTCGGGTCAAGCGATTAATGCTATCTGCAAATTATCGGTAGGCGTAAGAAATAGGTAACACAGAAAAACATTAAAGGAAGCATACAACAAAAGCAAATGGTCTATTTTGTCTACGGGTGATATACAACCGGTAAAGGCTCAAACAGATTATAAATTAGATAATTGGATGCATCCGCCATGGCTGCAAACCTAACAGTTTGCCCCGCCAAGATACGAACGACTACAACCCTGATCTAACCTGTTTAAATTCATCATCGCAGTTGATAGTCAATATCACCAATATCTATACACAACATCGTGGTTGCAAACAACATATCTATGACGACTGCATACCAAACATGTAGCCAAGCCTAGTCATAGGACATCTGCCCAAAATTGCTTCATCAGGTCATGAAACTGCCTTGCTCAGGCAAGAGCATGGCTTGAATGTATAAGATGGCTGCCTACCAAACTGGTAGCCGAGCTACGTCATACAATACTCACTGTCATCATCGTCGTTTAATGATAGTGTATGCGTGATAACTTCTATTAGACAACAACCAAAAACATCTAATGAGACTTAATATAGCAACAAAATTGTATATGAAACATCTATAAGACCAGCTGATGCATCACCAATGCTCACAGAACACGAAAGCATCAGACATAAGGATGCCAAACAACATAAAACACATAATCAATAGCAGGATGGGACACTCTATAATTCTAAGAATTGACCGAATATAAACCGTCTTAAGCACACAACACTAATTTTTATAAAAGCATAAGTTCAAGGGTAAACACTCTAGGCAGTTATTTGAGAATAATAAAAAAATCAAAATTAGATAGTTTTGAAAATCTCAAACAACTACCTAAAGTATTTAGTGATGAATATTACAGCTTGTATATATTTATGCACAACACTGTGGTTGCAAACGACATCTCTATGACAGCTGCATACCAAACAGGTAGCCAAGCCTAGTCATAGAACACTCATTCTAATTAGCAGCATTCAATGGCAGCACGTATTTAGCGTTGTACATATCCAACAGTCTCTCAGACATGATGTGAAAATTATTTCATCAGTTTGGCTCAGGCAAGAGCATAGTGTAAATGTATATGACGGCTACGTACCAAATTAGTAGCCGAGCCAAGTCATACAATACTCTTTTTCATCATCGCCATTTAAGAATATTATATGCAATGAGACTTAATATAAAATTAGATATGAAACATGTATCAGACCAGCTGACGCATCACCAATGGGAATTATGCTCGTGCACAAAAGATATCAGTGACATACAAGCTGGCCTAACAGATGGTTCATGAACTTGTTATGCCATGTCGGTTCACTAAATTGAAGCAATCCGGCTTTCCCTCTTTCTGTGGCACCAATCGTTCTACTGAAAAAATTATATATGAAACATGTATCACACCAGCTGGCGCATCACCAATGGGCAACGCGCTCGTGCACGAAAGACATGAGTGAAACACCAACTGGCCTAAGAGATGGTTCATAAACCTATTATGCCTTGTCGGTCTACTAAATTAATGCAACCCTTCTTTCTATCTCTCTATTACACCAATCACTTTAACACCGTAAACATATCAAGTTATTTTTGCGTGTGTCTAAATTAGCAATAAGCGTAATAAGGAGAAAACTAAAGAAAGTATATGGCTAAAGAGGCTAACCTGTGTTGTGTATGGGCAATATATAATAGGTACATGCTTTGACAAATTGCAAATTTGAAAAATCAATGCGTCCGCCATGGCTGCAAACCTAACAGGTTGTCCCGCCAAAGATACAGACGATTACATCTGTAATCCAACCTGTTTAAACACATCATCACCATTAACAGTTAACATCGCCCGTATTTATTCACAGCACCATCAACGCAAATAGCGGTTGCATTTGTTTAAATACCCTCCGCGACGCCAAACAGCAATAACGTAACCATCTATTAATCACATATATACACACAGACCCCGACCTGTCTTTTCGTCCAGTGATAAGGGTTTTATCACTCTCACGCGTATTCAATTAGATTCCGTCTTTTATATATGAACACGCATGAGAATGAAAAAACCTTATCCCATCCTCAAAACAAATTCGATATTTGACAAGCACCATACCATGGTCGTCACCTGCAATTTTGGTGATTGGCTCCCCAAACCCATCGTGTATTAGAAAAAAGAACCAATCTAGCATGGCTGCAGACCCTGTAATATTCCCTGCCAAGGTATAGGTGATCCCAGCTTAGATTAAACATAGGATTATAAGTAACAAAACCACTGATCCATAGGTACACAAAATGGTCAACCACCATGGCTGCAAATCCAATCATTTGCCCCGCCAATATAAAATCTAATCATTTGTCCTACCATGGCTGCAAGTGCAATGGTTTGCCCCGCCATTGATAAAGACAAAGACAGAAATAGACACGTATGACAAACGTGTATCAAAAAGGACGGTCGAATCACATAGGCCTAATAAATGCGCGTGTCAACAATCAAAACAGCATCCATTTTTTTAAAAGGCTAACCTCGACAGTAAATACTCTAGGCTGTTATTCGAGAATAATGAAAACAACGAAATTTTCCGGTTTCAAAAATCTCGAACAACTATCTACAGTATTTGTCCATAAACATCATAGCCTTCATACAGGGCCTATGCTTATGGAGGTTGCTAAGGCGAGGAAGTCTCGCACTCTACCATCCTTCCACTATCGTATATAAACACGTAAACTAAGTTTTCCCAGGATTCATCACACCCAACACAGAAAAACTTTCATCAACCACGGTTAAAAACAACATGCATAATAATAATACTAACAAAAAGAGGGAAATCCAGGTCATTCAACAAACGACTAAACAATTATTAACCCCAAAAGTAACAACAATTTTATATTGAGATCAGATACACACACAGACCCCGAACCACCATCCATAGCTAAACAGAAGGGTTAACTGCCATGGCTGTAAATCCAATTATTTTTCCCACCAAGATACAGATAACCTCGACTGCATTGCCATACCATGGCTGCAAATATAATTCTTTGCCCCACCGTGAATGTAGGAATTGGATCATACTTGGAAATGAGTTTGGAGGTACGGAGTGTACACCCATCAAGTCAATGATTTTCCCTGACTTTTTTAGTGGTTTGATTAAATGGGTGGTTATTTGCCTATTTAAGTAACAGATTTGATTGCATTAATTGACCATATTTAATTTGGTCATGAAATCATTATTCCTAAATTATAGAGGATAATTGATTTGATTGCATTAATTGACCATATTTAATTTGGTCATGAAATCATTATTCCTAAATTATAGAGGATAATTGATTTGATTAAAATAATTGACCATATTTAATTTGTCATGAAATCACTAATTCTTAAATTATGGAGGATAATTATGGAAGAGATTAATTGGCCATTAATCTCTTATTAATTTCATTATTAGGTTTTGAGTAAATCTCTATAATAGGGAATTCACAATGCTTGGAAAAAAAAAGACAGAAAACAAAAACACATAGAACGCAGTGGTTCTTGATATGTTCTAAAACAAGAAACAAACACTTGGTTTTTTCCAAAGAGGTCTTCGCTGTAACCCAGGCATAGGAAGAATAATCTTATTTAGCAAGTGATTACACGTACTTCATTTTGATATCCGGTAACCATATTGGTAATTTGCTAGGCCTATGAATTGTCTTCACCCTTGATCTAGGATTACTACACCAATACATATAAAGAGTTTATTTTGTGATAATCAGTGGCTTCAAACTTTTCTAAGCTTGGACAAGTTGGAAGGGGTGGAATTTAGAAGATGGAAAAAAGAAGATGCACTTCTTTGCTTCCCAGCATGATGTGTGGGTGTTTGTGCTGACTACTCTATTCCTGATTGTGGTGTTGATTGCAACCTGGAACAAATCAGGAAATGAGGAATAATTGTGGATAATGATGGTCTATGTTGCAGATGTCTCTAATCTCAAAGGTTATGTCTGATCTTGTGTCTGATATTTATTAATAATATTGAATCTTGAAACAAACTATGGAATTCCTTGGAGGCTAATATATGGCTGAGGATGCATCAAGTAAGTGGTTCCTTTTTAGTTAATTTCACTAATTACTGATGAATGATTCAACGACCAGTTATAAAATAATACAAAATGATACTCTAGTATACTTGGTTTGATTACAACAACATAAAATAAACATGGATGAGGCTATTTAGATCTCTTGTATCATTGATAAATTCCCTCCTTCTTGAAAAGATTTCAAGCATACCTTGAAAAATAAGAAGGAAGAGTTAACTCTTGTTGAGTTAGGCAGTCATTTGTGCATTAAGTAGTCTCAGGGGCGTAGGGTAGTGTGATAGCCATCAGGGACACATTGTTGCTAGGTACCAAGTGATTTGGACGTGGTTGTGTAGATCTTAAGTTTAGTCCTGGAAAGATTGTTTCTTTTTTGAATGTTTTGCATGTTCCTAATATAAGAAAGAATTTAGTTTCAAGTTGTATTTTGACTAATTGTGGCTATAAACAAGTGATTGAATCTAATAAATTTATTTTATCCAAACACGGTGTGTTTATTGGTTTTGGTTATTTAAGTAATCATATGTTTAGGATTTTTATTGTACTCTGAAATTACTTGGTTTTGCCTTCTTGTCAACCTCTAAACTAAATATTCAATTTCCTTATGCATTGCTAGATGGTGCCAATGTCCACTTTAAGAGGATGGAAGATATGTCTAAGAACGGGTTAATCCCAGCTTTTGACATGGACATTGAAAAGTGTAAAACTTACATACTGAACAAAATAACTAAGAAACCATTTCAAAATGTAAAACGTGAAACTGAAGTTTTGGAGCTGATCCACATTTATTTATGTGATCTGCATGCTACTCCTTCACTGGGAAATAAAAAATACTTTGTGACATTTATTGATGATGCTTCTAGGTTTTGTTATGTTTATTTATTACAATCAAAGGAAGAAGCATTAGATAAATTCAAAGTATTCAAAACTAAAGTTGAATTACAATAAGGGTCCCAAATCAAAAGATTTAGGACTAATAGGGGAGGTGAGTACATGGATACTCTGTATTTTTAGTATGTTGGTATATCTGAAAGGAAAAATAGAGTACTAAAAGAAATGGTTAATTCCATGTTGTCCTACTCAGGATTGAGTCAAGGGTTCTGGGGTGAAGCTATGTTAACAGCTTGCTATTTATTAAATATGGTTCCCAATAAAAAGAACATGATTACCCCTTATGAATTCTGGACTAAAAGGAAACCAAACCTGATCTACCTAAGGGTTTGGGGTTGTAGGGCAGTTGTAAGACTCTCTGATCCAAAGCTAAAAACTTTGGGTGAAAGAGGCATTGAATGCATCTTTGTTGGATATGCTGAGCATTCCAAGGCGTTTAGGTTCTATGTAATTGAGCCTAATGATTCAGTTTTAATTAACTCTATAATTGAATCAAAGGATGTGGCTTGGGCACATTAATTTTAAAACAATGAATAAACTTATGAAGGGAAACCTTGTAAAAGGTTTACCTTCAAAGATTTTTGCAAATGATCATTCGTGTGTTGCCTGTCAGAAAGGAAAGAAATACAAAGCCTCCTATAAGACCAAGCTTGTGAACTCAATCAACAAACCCTTACATATGCTTCATATGGACTTATTTGGTCTTACAAATGTTAAGTATTAATGAAAAAGTCTTAATGCCTAGTTGTCACGGATGACTTTAGTAGATTTTCTTGGGTATTCTTTTTGGCCACTAAGGATGAGACTAGTGGGATCTGAAAGAACTTCATAACAGAAATAGAAAATCAACTAGATCATAAAGTAAAAGTTATCAGGTGTGAAATGAAACTGAGTTAAAGAATAGTACAATGAATCAGTTTTGTGAAATGAAGGGGATTAAGAGGGAATTCAGTGTTGCTAGGACTCCTTAGCTATAACACCCCGTGTTTTCAAGTCATTTTCGACGTCAATAAAGCTACTAATTATTTTTAGTGTTGTACGCATTTACTTGTAATTTCGTGAATTAAGTTAAATCGCATAAGCTAAGAATGATCATTTAATGTAAACAGGCATCAAACAATTAAACGTTTACATCAAGCAAGTATTAAATAATTATTTTGGAGAATAATTATGGTCTTTGTTTATTTTACTTTTATCGGTTACGCAAAGTGTTTACGTTTCGCGATAAAATACGTTTAGGCATACCCGGAACCACCAAAACTTTTCTACGCTTCAACAAATACCCACATTTATACCCAATACTCAAAAATCACAAAAATACATCATATATATATACATATGGCCGGATTTGGAGAGTTAGATACAAGAAATATCATGAAAATCATGCAACTTGCATTGTACTACACCAACTAATAAAACCATGAGACAATTTCAAGAGAACACCATACCTAGACCATAAGGACTTCCCTAATTTGCTCATCTTGTCTCATGACTCATATGTACACCTTTTTGACTAACTTATATCATATAAGTCTTACACCTTTCAAGAGATAAAAACATACAAGTATTTCACTTACCAAAAATCAACTCTTTTCTCTCTTTCTTATGGTAAAACCCACGGCAACAAACACCCCTTATATATAATCCATAGCTTGATTTTACAAGACCATACACACATTCACACATCATTCTTATGATAACCTAAGGTGTTTGCAAGGGTTAGTTAAGCATTTGCAAGATTTAATCAAGTTATTTCAAGATTAGGGGTTCTATTGGAAAACTAGGGTTTCAAGTGTGCAAGCTTTGGTTTTTTATCTAAGCAAGGGTTTAGATTGTGTTGGTTATCATCCTACATCTCATTAAGGTCATCTAAAAACCTTCATGTCCTTACATTTATCATTTTATGCATATGTTAGTTTTACTTGTGATTATGGATTTGTACACATTTATATATGTTATAATGTTGATAATATCATGTTAAAATGGATATATAAGTATTGTACCATGTTGGTTAAGTGTAAAAATGAATATGTACAAATTAGGGTTTTTAAAAGTTACTTAATAAGTTTCAAGTAAAAGTATGGTAAATGACTTGTTAAGCTTGTATCATGGACTTTTATTTTGTTATATGGATGCTAAAAATATGTTATAATGGAAGTATAAATCTTGTACACTTTTGGTTTAAGTATAAAAAGTCTATGTATAAACTTGTTAGATTAGGGTTTACTTAAACTTGTGATTAAAAGTGACATAATAAGTTGTGATTTAATGTTGTTACTAAGGACTTGATTCTACGGACTCATGGACAAAATATGGACATTATTATATGTAACACATATGATAAATAAGGCTATAAAGACTTGTGGTAATTTTACTAAATAGAAAAGTATATAAAACAAGTTATATTAATATGTATACATATTTATTTCAAAAGGGATGTTTTGGTTCATGTATGGTAACAGCCAACTCATGTCTTAGAAAGATAGTACACCTCATGACGATTCCAAAAAGGTAAGAAACTCGAAAAACGGATTAATAACGAAAAAGATACGATAAAAATACGATTTACGTTAATACCGGTTTTATAAAATAAACTTTATAAAAGCAAGTTATAAAATACTTCTAAAACAGAATAAAAACTTTATAAAAAGTTACTATTCATGACAGAAACATTTATTTTTGTAAACCTCATAAATAAATTGAATTTCAATACGAGAACGTGCTCGACAGAATTACTAAAAACAAGAGCTAAAACGAATAAAATACGACTTTTACGATAATTAAAGTTTATAAAGTATTTTATAAAATATGAACAGTAAAATTACTGTTCATCAGCATACCCCACTATATAAAAATGTGATAATTTTAATAAACGAAGACGTACCGAAGGAATCGCTAAAATCGGGATTAAAACGAATAAGTTGTTGCATTTACGGGTTTTACGACAATTAAATTTATAAAACGTCATAAACAGTCAAAGTACTGTTCATCAGAAGGTTATAAAATTTAAAAATGTAATATTTTTATATATCATCATAATACGAAGACGTGGACGTAAGAAACGCGAGAAACGGGTTTAAAACGGGAAAATTATGCTAGTTTTACCAAAACGATAATTATAAATGTTTTCACTTTATAACAATGATTTTTAAATTACAAATAGATGGTGATGTAGCTACATAGACATGTATATGATATTAGTTAATCAATGTGATTAGTACTTATACGGCCTATATTAATTTAGGTTGCATCCGATCATTTGCGTGACGCATTATCTGTGATATTTGGATTATCAGTAACTCAAGGTGAGTTCACAGCCTCACGTTTTACATGGTTTTATTTTATAAGTTTTGGGGTGGAAAACATGCATTTGTTTTATAACTGGACACAGGTGGATAATATCTATACTATGATTACGTGTTGCCTAAATAGCGATAACCCAAGTTGAGCCCATTATCATGAACTGTCAATTACTGGATTGTGAGCGCGAATGTTATGAATAGATCTATTGGGATTGACATCCCCGTTCGGGTGATTAGCTATCACTAGACAAACGAACGTATACCATGTCGGATTAAGGATGTTTCGGGTTAGAACATCGATACGGGCAATGTGGGCAATTATATATTGCCATTTATTTATGTCGAGCTTCAGTGTCATGAGCTTTCTTTTTTTTTTTTTTTTTTTTTTTTTTTCTTTTTTTTTTTTTTTTTTTTTTTTTTTTTTTATTTTTTTTTTTTTTTTATTTTATTTTTTTTTTTTTTTTATTTTTTTTTTTTCTTTTTTTTTTATTTTTTTTTTTTTTTTTTTTTTGTTTTTTTTTTTTTTTTTTTTTTTTTTTTTTTTTTTTTTTTTTTTTTTTTTTTTTTTTTTTTATTATTTTTTTTTTTTTTTTTTTTTTTTTTTTTTTTTTTTTTTTTTTTTTTTTTTTTTTTTTTTTTTTTTTTTTTTTTTTTTTTTTTTTTTTTTTTTTTTTTTTTTTTTTTTTTTTTTTTTTTTTTTTTTTTTTTTTATTTTTTTTTTTTTTTTTTTTTTTTTTTTTTTTTTTTTTTTTTTTTTTTTTTTTTTTTTTTTTGTTTTTTTTTTTTTTTTTTTTTTTTTTTTTTTTTTTTTTTTTATTTTTATTTTTTTTTTTTTTTTTTTTTTTTTTTTTTTTTTTTTTTTTTTTTTTTTTTTTTTTTTTTTTTTTTTTTTTTTTTTTTTTTTTTTTTTTTTTTTTTTTTTTTTTTTTTTTTTTTTTTTTTTTTTTTTTTTTTTTTTTTTTTTTTTCTTTTTTTTTTTTTTTTTTTTTTTTTTTTTTATTTTTTTTTTTTTTTTTTTTTTTTTTTTTTTTTTTTTTTTTTTTTTTTTTTTTTTTTTTTTTTTTTTTTTTTTTTGTTTTTTTTTTTTTTTTTTTTTTTTTTTTTTTTTTTTTTTTTTTTTTTTTTTTTTTTTTTTTTTTTTTTTTTTTTTATTTGTTTTTTTTTTTTTTTTTTTTTTTTTTTTTTTTTTTTTTTTTTTTTTTTTTTTTTATTTTTTTTTTTATTTTTTTTTTTTTTTTGTTTTTTTTTTTCTTTTTTTTTTTTTTTTTTTTTTTTTTTTTTTTTTTTTTTTTTTTTTTTTTTTTTTTTTTTTTTTTTTTTGTTTTTTTTTTTTTTTTTTTTTTTTTTATTTTTTTTTTTTTTTTATTTTTTTTTCTTTTTTTTTTTTTTTTTTTTTTATTTTTTTTTTTTTTTTTTTTTTTTTTTTTTTTTTTTTTTTGGGCAACGTAATTACTAATTATGTGATGTTTGCATCTCCTTGCATTATCAATAATTGGGGAAATATTGTGTCCAACCCTTATAAGATTTTCAAACCTATGAATTCACCAACCTTATGTTGACGTTTTAAGGCAAGTTTTTCAGGAGGTCAGTACGCACAGGTGCAAGTGTACATTGGTGATTTTGTATTTTGGGATGATATGCTTAAAGATATGGTTGCATTATATTTTGGGAATCATGTATTATGAACTAGTATCTTTGTAATATGAACAATGAATAAGTTAAGCTTCAGGCTTTTTGTAACAAATGTTTGCTAAATCCAATGTATCAGTTTTAAACGACTTTTAATGGTCGTTCTATATATATCTTGTGTTATTGATCTAAGATGTGACACGCCCCGGACCCTTATTCCGCTGCGACCCAATTTGGGGGTGTTACAGATTGGTATCAAGAGCCAAGGTTATAGAGAACCAGGTCAAAATGCTTTTGCTGGACTATAACCATTTTCAAACATTTCTTATATATAAAAGGGGGTTTTACGTGACATACATGGATACATACATACACTACTTGTGCATTAGTCGGTTAGGCTAGATGCATGCATGATTGATATTCATGATTGAAATACATGTTATGATATATAAATGAATATTACTATAAGAGTCTTATATTATATACTAATATAAGTTATTTTGGATTTTCAGATACAGGTTATGTCGGATTCGGAAGATTCCACGGTCACCTAAACACAGATATCCAGTCCATTTGCAGATTTATCGTACTATCGTTCGGGCTATCATAATTTAAGAGGTCATGACATGACGTACGAGGAGTTAGGACACTTTAAATCATAAATCCAACAACTCGTCAATACGCCATCCGAAGAAGCCTCATTATGAAATTCCTTGTAATATAGGCACTTCGATAAACTAATAACGATATATATTCTATATAGCTATATCACACCATCTATTTGTTTAAGTGAAAATCGTAATTTTAAAGTATAAAATGTTTATAATACGTCTTTTAGTAAAAATGACGTAAACTTTGACGTTTTAGAAGCCGTTTCTCGCTGTTTTTACGCCCCACGCTTTCGTATTAGACGATGTGATCATAAAATAACATTCTTAGGTTTTTGTGATTCTGTGTTGATTAGTATTTTTTACTGTAATACCAGGCTAGTTAATCGTTTTTTTATACTTTTAATTAACGTAAAACCCGTTTTAGCCGTATCTTATTCGTTATAGCTCTGTTTTTAGCGATTCTTTCGAACACGTTCTCGTAAATGAAAGTTTTATCATATTATTGATGTTTACAAAGTATAAGTTTCTGCCATGAATAGTAACTTTTTATAAAATTTGTTTTATAAAGTATTTTAGGTTTCGTAAACTCGTAACTAGTGTATCTTCTTCGTTATTAATCGGATTTTCGAGTTTCTTATCATTTTGGAATCCTTATGAGATGTTCTATCTTATAAAAATGATCACCCCACTGTTTGGATTTCGAATCCAAACAGCCCTTTATGAACCTTATATATACTTAATTATATATACTTTATATATATACTTTTCCATTATATATTTTACCACAAATCCTTTATAACTTATAATATACTTATCGTCTTATTATATAATATAGTGTAAGATTCCAAAATTTTGTCATTAGTTAAGATCACAAGTTAAAATCTTCACATAAAATCATAACTTTTCTTAATTAACTTTGAATCAATAGTTTACTCTTAACATTTTCCCCTTTTAAAACTAAACAGGCTAAATTACTTATAATATTCATTATTTCATTGATACTAACTAATTAATTATCATATGAAAAAGGTGCAAAAATCATAATCATAAGTAAGTTAACATTTTAACATGTTTAAAACCCTAATTTGGTGATTTAGTTATATAGAACATGTAAACATATAAAGATGATCAAAGTGAAGACATTAAAGGTTTATATATAACCTTTTGTAGTGATGTTTGAATTGTTGATCAATTCAAACCCAAACTCTTGGTTAGATCAAAAAATCCAAATTGCAATGAAATGAAACCCTAGATTAGGGTTAAAAACCCTAATCTTTCTTCTTTGCTTCAACACTTGTAAATGGTTGACAACACTTCAAATCACCTTGAAGTATCTTAGATATGATGTGAGAGTACTTGTATGATCTTAGAAAATCAAAGTATGGATTTGTTTGTTTGGCTATTTTGAGCCGTGAGCTATAAGTGAGACAAGAGAAGAGTTTTTGTGATTTTTGTTAAGTGTTTATGAAAGGAAGAGTGAGTGCATGCTATTTATAGTGTTTAGGAGATATTATCAAGCCTCATATGCAAGTGCTAGGGATAAGAAAGAGAGGTGGCACTTAGGAAGGCACAGGAACCAAGAGGTGAAATATCTAGATATTTAGGGCCTTAGTCACCAACTTGGTGACTCCTTGGTTCTATCCTTAAAAATTTCGGCCACATATACATATATGTGATGTTATATTGATTATTTTGTGTATTGGGTATAATCGTGGGTATTCGTTTAAGCGTAGTTAGGTTTTGGTGCTTCCGGGAATGCCGAAACGCATTTTATCGCGAAACGTAAGCATTTACTTAACCAATAAAATTAAGCTTGAAAATGTTGATATTATCCTCATAATAATCATATAACACTTTCTTGATGTAAACATTTAATCGTTTAATGCCCGTTTACATTGAATGATTATTTTTAGTTTACGCGATTTAACTTAACGTTTACGGTTTAAGAGCAAACGCGTAAAACCCTAAAAATAAATTGTGAATTACATAATGTCATACAATGATCCTAAAAAAACAGAGGTGTTATAGTCTTTCCCGTTATATGCTCTTGTCCTAAGGCTTATCATAAGGCACATGACGACGGTGCGAAGTATTGGTGATGAGGTGTGGATATTTCTCCTGAAGTGTTCTTTCAAGTTCCATGTAAACTCAGGACACCCGCCTAGAGTTCCATCGAACCTTGAACAAATTGGGGCAACGGCTTCGCCTCAATTGTTTTGTCCACCGGTTAAGGGCAGGAATACTATGTGACAGGATGTAGCATGCCCTGTTGATTATTAGCTTCAGTGTCATGAGCTTAGTGGAACAGTAAATACTTTTTATGTGATACTGTATCTGTTATAGTAGTCGCATACGTTTTGAAATCTTGTGGTCCACTCTTGTATTAACTTAAACCTATGAATTCACCAACATTATGTTGACGTTTTAAACATGTTTTCTCAGGTGCTTAGCTTGGATTGAATCTTGATGCTATGTGGAGTCTATGTGCTATGTGACTTCGCCAATTTCAAGATTTATCTATTATTTACTCGTTGTCATTATCAAAATTTTGTTACGCTTCCGCTACTTCTAACTTAATTATTATGGGATGTAAAACTTAAATTTATTTTATTTTATGCGACGAGTAAACTTTTTCAAACGTCCATGATTAGTGGTCGTTCTTTATTGCTTTGGGTTCAGATTGTTATGATGTCACGCCCTCGGACACGTATTCCGTCTAGGCCCCGTTTGGGGGTGTGACAATAACTGTTATTGTATGAAAACTCGACTAATGGCAAATGTTTAACCCAACCATTTCCAAAGTCGATTACGCAAGCACGTAGCATATTCTCGAGAGTTTGGATGGTTCTCTCGCTTTTTCCGTTAGTTTGCGGATGATATGCAGTACTCATATCCAAACTTGTACCCAAAGCCTTCTGAAGTGACCTCCAGAAATTTGATGCGAACCGAGGGTCATGATCACAGATAATTGAGACAGGTATTCCATGCTTCATGACTACCTCCTTTAGGTACATTCTCGCCAGTTTATCCATAGGATCCGTTTCCCTCATTGGCATAAAAATGGCAGACTTTGTAAGTCGGTCAACGATCACCCAAATAGTGTCATAACCTTGTGACGACTTAGGAAGCTTCGTGACAAAATCCATCGTGATGTTGTCCCACTTCCATTGAGGTATCTCGGGTTGTACTAACAAACCCGATGGTCTCTGATGTTCGGCCTTGACCTTAGCACAGGTCAAACATTTGCTAACATAGGTGGCGATGTTGGCTTTCATATTGGGCCACCAGTATAGTTTCTTCATATCCTGGTACATCTTGTCAGAACCCGGATGAATAGAGTATTTAGACTTGTGGGACTCGTGCATGATCACAGTCCTTAAGTCGCCATAACATGGTAACCAACTCCTGCCATTTAAGCACATAGTTCCATCCGCACGTGGTTCCAACTTTTCCGTTCTAAGTTTCTCCGGATCTTTTGAATTCTCAACCAATATACCCCCAACATCCTCCTTCTTGATGTTCTCCGGCTTTCGTGCTTCAGTCTGAGCTTTCAAGATTTGTTTAGGAAGATCCAAGCCAATAGTCATCACTAAGGCCCGAACCCTTAGTGGTTCTCGTTCCTTCCTGCTCAGAGCATCAGCAACAACATTCGCCTTCCCTGGGTGATAACGAATTTCGCAATCGTAATCACTCAGCAACTCTAACCAGCGACGTTGCCTCATATTTAATTCCTTCTGATCAAGAATGTGTTGTAAACTTTTGTGATCAGTGAACACCGTGCACTTGGTTCCGTACAGATAGTGCCTCCAAATCTTTAGAGCAAACACTACTGCCCCAAGTTCTAAATCATGAGTCGTATAGTTCTTTTCATGAATTTTTAACTGGCGTGATGCATAAGAAATCACCTTTTCTCTTTGCATCAACACAGCGCCCAAACCCTTCTTTGAAGCATCGCAGTATGCGATGAAATCTTCGCTTCCCTCAGGTAAGGCCAGGATTGGTGCACTGCACAGCTTCTGCTTCAACAGTTGAAAAGCTGCTTCTTGTTTATCGCCCCAATCAAACTTGACACCTTTCTGGGTTAGTTTGGTCATTGTTGGTTTAAAAATCTAAAACAAGGGTTTCGAATGAATTTTCTCATCAACATACATCTCATTAAGGTTATCTATAAACCTTTATGTCTTTACTTTTCTCATTTTTATAAGTATGAATGTTCTATATAGATAAATCACCATTTAGGGTTTTAAACATGTTAAAAGGGATTCTTACTTGTGATTATGATTTTTAACACTTTTTCATATGAACTTGTGATTCATGTAATATATAATATATATGACATGAAGTATATTTATATAGTTATAAAGGAATTGTGGTAATTATTTAGTTGAAAAGTATAAAAAGTAAGTTATAAAAACAAAGTTATACGAGTGTACCTATTTATTTCAATGGGACTGTTTTGGGTCGACTTTTGAAACAGCCATATTATGTATTAGAAATATAGTACACCTCATGACGTTTCCAAATATGTAGAGAACTTGAAAAACCGCCTTATAATGAAAAAGATACGATAAAAATACGATTTACGTTAATACCGGGTGTTATAAAACTATTTTTATAAAAATTACTATTCATGACAGAAACTTTTATATTTTTAAACTTCATAAATCAATAAAACTTTCAATTACGAGAACATGCTCGAAAGAATCGCTAAAAACGGAACTATAACGAATAAAATACGACGTTTACGGGTTTTACGATAACGAGAACGATAAAAATAAATTAGGGTCTGGTGTGAACAGTAAAAGTAAAAGTTACTGTTCACCAGAAGGTCAAAAGTTTAAAAATGTAAATTTATGATAACTCGTCTTAATACGAAAGCGTGGGCATAAGAAACGTTAAAATCGGGCTTAAAACGCGAAAGTTATGCTAGTTTTACTAAAACAGTAATTATAAACGTTATTTAAACTTATGTAAACCCAATATTACCAAAACAATTTAGATGGTGATTGAGCTATATAGACCTATATGTGGTATTAGTTTATCAAAGTACTATATTACTAGGGAGTTTCATAATGAGGCCTCTTCGGGGTGGCGTATCGACGAGTTGTTGGATTTACGATTTAAAGTGTCCTAGCTCCTCATACGTTCACTACATGACCTCTTAATTATGATAGCCCGAACGATAGTATGATGAGCTATACGACCTATAAATAATCAATGTGAAATAGTACATATACGACCGATATCTACGTTAGGTTGCTTTCGGATATTTTCGTGACGCCGTTTTTCATTCATTCACTCGACTAATTCTTCACTTCACTCAAGGGAGTTCATAGTCCTCGCATTTCAATCTTTACAAATTTAAAAACCCGCGAGGGGAATACATGCTCGTTTACAAACTTGTATATTTTACTACAGACAATTACCTTTCAATACTTTGTGAGTTCCATAGTCTCGCATTTCAATCTTTTCAATGTTTTATAAACCCGCGAGGGAATACATGCTCGTTACAAAAACTTGTATATTTTACTACACTACAATTACCTTCTATACTTTGTGAGTTCATAGTCTCGCATTTCAATCATTTCATTGTTTATAAAACCCGAGAGGGAATACATACTCGTTTACAACTTGTATATTTTACTACATATACAATTACCTTTCAATACTTTGTGAGTTCATAGTCTGGCATTTCAATCTTTTCAATGTTTTATAAATCCGCGAGGGGAATACATGCTCTTTTACAAACTCCTATATTTTTACTACATTACAAATTACCTTTCCATCTTTGTGAGTTCCATATCCCCCTTTTTTACCAATTGTTTTACAAAATCTACGGGGTGAATTACATTGCTTGTTTTACTATTGGACACAAGTGTTTTTCAAAGTGTATGCTATCCAGATTACTGCCTGATTATTAATGCCTAAGTTACCTTATTGCCGTGAAGTCCCTATTTATCATGAACCGTCAATTGCTATTATAGTGAGCGCTATGTAATGGATAGATCTATCGGGATTGACAATCCCCACCCTTACTTTGGGTCACAGTTAGATCGGTGCAATTTAACATTTAGAGGTGTCGAGAGTTGGCAAGCATCCTATATTACTTTTGAAGGGCATACCAATCTATTGTAGTTGAAGTACTGAAGGCTTCGTGTCAGGAAGCTAGTGCAATAATATATACTTAGACTTGATGAATGTGTTTCTCTTGTCTACATTATTTGTTTTGGACTTCGGAATAAGTACTTAGTCCACCATTACTTCGATCTTGTGGTCCACTTTTAATACTTCTTATTTACTGAATCACTACTGGATTCAGATGGATATCGGAAATAACACTTTTTAAATTAGTAACTCTACTTTTTCTTTTGCATATTTCTTAAACTATTTCAATACTAATTTTTACTTAAACCATGAATTCCCAACAATTGTATACGTTTTAGCATGTATTTTCAGGTTACTATTTTGCTAGTGGAGCATTGGGAGCATTCGAGTCGCGCGGATATATATATTTTTGAAGGCTTAATAACTTGAGTACTATTTGACAAACGTTTTGACAATGTTTTCTAATACATTATAAATGGAACCTATTTAACTCTGACATTTTTAATTAAATTGAATGTGACATTTTATTAAACGTCTCTTTTGAGGTCGTTTTCTGTGACTTGTGCGTTTGGACTATGAAGTAGCACCCCATTGTTACCATTCCGCTGCGACCAGATTTTGGGGTGTTACAGATGGTAATCAAGCTGAAGTCAATATGAGAACTAGTCGATTTTCAAACTAGACTATACCATGATTTTTGGGAAAATTTAAGAGTCTTCCTCTTATTATCCGTTATCCGCGCGCATGCTTGCTCCTAAGTATAACTTATAAGCTCCTCATTTGCATCCCTACTACTATTAGCATGGATAATGTAGTATTTATACTTGTTTTGATTTCGCTCTCCTTACGTCTATCTTAGGTCCTCTTACTAAAATTTTTTTTTTTTTTTTTTTTTTTTTTTACCTTATATCGATCAGATATATAAATATTGTCACTTCGATTATTGCGTATCTCTTGATTTCTCATTTGCTTCTTGAGCACCAATACTGGTATATATTGAGGAAAACCCATAATATAAATGAGCTACTTTTCTTTTTTCTCTTACACGATACCATCAAACATTTATGCATTAGCTGTTTCTTTCGCAATATACATTAAATCTCTCTATTTAGTTATACAATCTCTCTCTCAAATCTCATTGAAAACATAACACTATTTGACAAAATGAGCATTTTTTTTATTTTTTTGGTTTTTGATGGTATTATCTTTTTTTTGCGTTAGTCCTCAAATATACATAACTTGGATCACCTATTTATAATTCATGAAAACCATGCCCATGCTGAGAGTATTCATCTTAAAACTTCTATCAAGAAACATCTTAATATATCAAGTTTTTGTGTACGTATTCATAAGACGCGTTTACTTTAGGAAATTGAATTAGTAACCATAACAACTAAGCAGACCTTTACTCCACCTTACTATAAAGTCGACGTCATCTTATACCAAATCCTAAGCCACGAAGCAAACACATCGCTAGTTCGCCTAGGACAATCACTATCAAATTTGCTCCCATTAGGGAAAATACAAATCACCTATTCAACATTGACACAATGCCATAGAACTTAGTATTGGTAATGCCATCATAGGTATGAAATCCGTCACCTAGAGAGGAGAATGTTATAACTAACGCTTTAAGCCGAAAGGAACGGATAAGACCACCAGGATTCAAACCTTAGTCCCCACAATGAATTTGAAACTCGAACGTTTCAGTTGAGGCAATTAAGGAGAAAAATACCGAGGATGAAAAATCTTATGTGGTAAATACAAGAATTGAAACCCGTCCCAATGAGACACTCAATATTAAGAAAACAAAATTTGTTACCACGTCCTTGGAGGTTTAAGAATAAGTAATCCGCCGGCAAGTTAACCGTCATCAAAGGATTGAGACCCGTATCAATGAAGTTCTACATTAGGATAGAAAAATTTACCTAGCACACATTAGGAAGATTTAGACAAGATTTACACCTTTTCATCAATATCTTTCTGGAAGAAATATCCGCATCTTTTCTCTGAACCCGTACCTTCGTCAAGTGTCGCAACCTGAGCCTTGAGGACAAGGCTCATTTAACGGGGAAGGACTGTAACAATCCGTATTTTTGATCAATGAAGGACGTCATTAAATTCACTATATATATTTTTTTTCTCTTCGCGTTTGCTTTTAATTTTAATCGTTACGTTAAATCGCGTAAGCTAAAAAAAATCAACAATCAACGTAAACGGGCACCAAACAAATTAAAGTTTTCATCAAGCAAGCATTATATTATTTTTCTAAAGTAATAATTAACTTCTTATGTTTTATTTTATCGGTTACGTAAAGCGTTTACGTTTCGCGATAAATTACGTTTAGGCAAACCCGGAACCACCAAAATAAATCTACGCTTCAACAAATAACCATTTTTATTTCCAATGATCAAAGTTCATAAAACTTTACCCATATGTGTCATATAGGACGTCCCACATTTAAAAGAAATAAGCAAGACTTTACAAATTTCAAGTATACACCTTAATAACAAAAGCTACAACTTACATTTAACTTATACTTTCAAAAGTGCAAGTATACTTTCAACTCTTACCAAGATAATATCTAGTGGACATCTTCCTTTATTTCATGAACTAATCTACAATCTAGGGAACAAAGAAACACATGAGAAACATGTACAACAAATACTCATTAAACCATAAGGACCATGACTAGTAATGTGGACTTTGACTCCTTAAGACCCTCCCCTTGTTTCCAACGACCCAACACCCCCCCTTGGACTCATTTAAATGATTCTTGACTAGCCTATTTTTATATCAAAAGGAGGCATACGAATTGAAAATGTCCCCGACACCCTCAAAACACTTAAGAAAAATCAAACCATTCCTCCCTTTCTTCCTTGTCTAACCCACGGCTCAAAACCCTCAATTTAACCAACCCACACAAACTTTTATACCACTTATACAAGCATACACACAACATATCTAAGACCTACTAAGATGATTTGAAGGTTTGATCAAGCCTTTACAAGTGTTTATCAAGAAAAGGAAGCTAGGGTTTATAATTGGAAAACTAGGGTTTTCTTGTTTGCAAGCTTGGTTTAAAAATCTAAACAAGGGTTTAGATTGTATTTCTCATCATCATACATCACTTTAAGGTTATCTATAAACCTTTATGTCCTTACTTTTATCATTTTTATAAGTATATATGTTCTATATAGATAAATCACCATTTAGGGTTTTAAACATGTTAAAAGGGATTCTTACTTGTGATTATGATTTTTAACACTTTTTCATATGAACTTGCGATCTTGGAATATATAATATATATGACATAAGTATATTATGAGTTATAAAGGAATTGTGGTAATTATTTAGTTGAAAAGTATAGAAAGTAAGTTATAAAAACAAAGTTATACGAGTGTACCTATTTATTTCAATGGGACTGTTTTGGGTCAACTTTTGAAACAACCATATTATGTATTAGGGACTGATAGTAACCTATAGACGTTTCCAAATATGTAGAGAACTTGAAAACCGCCTTATATGAAAAAGATACGATAAAAAGTACAATTTACGTTAATACCGGGTGTTTATAAAACTATTTTATATAAAAATTACAATGTCCAAAACAGAAACTTATATATTTTTAAACTTTCATAATCAATAAAACATTCAATTACGAGAACATGCTGCGAAAGAAATCGCTAAAATGGAACTATAACGAATAAAATACGACGTTTACGGGTTTTACGATAACGAGAACGATAAAAATAATAGGGTCTGGTGTGAACAGTAAAAGTTACAGTTCACCAGAAGGTCAAAAGTTCAAAAATGTAAATTTATGATAACTCGTCCTTAATACGAAAGCGAGGGCATAAAAACGTTAAATCGGCTTAAAACGCGAAAGTTATCAAGTTATACTAAAACAGTATAGTTAAAAACGTTTTACACATATTAAACACAATTTTACCAATAACAATTAGATGGTGAATGAGCTAAGATAGACCATATGTGGTATTTAGTTTATCAAAGTACTATATTACTGGGAATTCATATGAAGGCCCTTCAGTGTGCTAAGACGAGTTGATTGGATTTACGATTTAAAGTGTCCTAACTCCTCATAACTTTCACAACATGAACCTCTTAATTATGAATAGCACATAACGATAGTAAGAATGAGCAATACAACCTAAAAATAAATCAATGTGTGAATTATTACTTATACAACCAATATCTTACATAGTTTTCTTCTGATATATCCGTTGAACCCCCCCCGCGGTTTTCATTCATTAATTCGACTTCTTCTACACCATCACTTCTAAGGTTGAGTTCAAATCTCGCATTTCAATCTTTTCAATGTTTTATAAACCCGCGAGGGAAATACCATGCACGATTATCAACTTTTATAATTTTACTACTACAATTACCTTTTTTATCAATCTTTGTGAGTTCATAGACCGCATTTCAATCTTTCAATGTTTTATAAACCCGCTAGGGAATACATGCTTCGATTATAAACATGTATATTTACTACAGTTCACAATTACCTTCAAGTACTTTGAGATTTTTAAAGACTCGCATTTCATGCTTTTTCCAATGTTTTATAAACCCGCGAGGGGAAAGACATGCTCGTTACAAACTTGTATCATTTACTATATTACAATTACCTTTCAATACTTTGTGAGTTCATAGTCTCGCATTTCAATCTTTTTTAACTGTTTTTATAAATTCCGCTAGGGGAATACAATGCTCTTTTACAACTCATGTATTTTACTACATTAACCATTACCTTCAATACTTTGTGATTCATAGCCCCTTTTTCTACAATTGTTTTACAAAATCATACGGGGTGATTACATTGCTTTTTTTACTATTGGACACAATGTGTTCTTTCAAAGTGATGATGTCTACCAAATTACTGTCCTGATTATTTATGCCTAATACCTTTTTGCCTGTGAAGTCCCTACTTATCATGAACCGTCAATTGCTATTATAGTGAGCGCTAGTGTTATGGATAGATCTATCGGTATTGCACTCCCACCCTTAACTTGGGTCCTAGTTTGATTGGGAGTATTTAACATAGAGGAGTCCTGGTGTTGGCAAGCATCCTATATTACTTTTATGGGGCATTCTAATCTATTGATTGAAGTACGTTAAGGCTTCGGTGTCATGATCTTAGTGCAATAATATATACTAGACTTGATGAATGTGTTTTCTCTTGTCTACCTAACTTTTTTTGGACTCTGAATATGAACAAAAGTCCACCATTACTTCGATCTTGTGGTCCACTTTTAAATACTTCTTGATTTACTGAATCACTACTTGGATTTCGGATGGATTTCGGAAATAACACTTTTAAATGTTGTAACGCTACTTTTCTTTTGAAAATATTACCTTATAAACATTTCAATACTACTTTTAACTAAACCTATGAAGCTCACCACATTATTGTTGACGTTTAAGCATGTATTTTTCGGTTACTATTTTGCTAGTGGAGCATTGGGAGCATTCGAGTCGCGCGGATATATATATATTTTTGAAGGCTTAATAACTTGAGTACTATTTGACAAACGTTTTGACAATGTTTTCTAATACATTATAAATGGAACCTATTTAACTCTGACATTTTTAATTAAATTGAATGTGACATTTTATTAAACGTCTCTTTTGAGGTCGTTTTCTGTGACTTGTGCGTTTGGACTATAAGTTGCACCCACAGACACCCACATTTGTTTACCAATTCCGCTGCGACCAAATTTTGGGGATGTTTTACACTTCTTGGTTTGCTCCAGAGACTTCTACTATTGCTCATGTTATTTCATCTGCTGCTCCTATGGTTGAGACGACTCTTGTCGCTTCACCCACTGGATTGTGTGGCTTGGTTCCCTATTCGGATTTCGATTCTGATTCACCAGATGAGATGTCTTCACCAGAGCACATTTCCCCGCTACCAGCTATTTCACCATTCTTATGCACCGATTCTTCTGAGGCTCCTGATTCTTCTGATGGACCACCATCGCAGGACCCTTATGTTGCTACCGTTGCTCGTTGGAGGAGCAGGGTAACAACACATCCATCATCATCATCTGAGTTTCCTATTGCTCCTGTTACTGCCCCGCCCAGGATTCGTCGACGGTCAGCGATTCTTATCCGACCTGGGGAGGCTATTCCTTTTGGTCGACCTTACCGCACCCATCTTAACGGGCCGCGTAAGTTGTTGACTGCGAGGAAGAGAGTTGGACCTTTACCAGCTCGCAGATTAGCAACGAGGCATGCATCACCTCGTTCTTCAGACCACCGCTCATCTTCTTCTAGTTCATCTTTGGATTCTTCGCCAGTTCATTCTTCGGGTTTGGATGCATCAGATCAGGCTCATTCTGGATCTTCGACTAGAGATGTACCACCTAGATTGTGTTACCCTCCGAGGAGAGCACCATGACGTAGTGAGGCATTTCGTCGTTGGTGTGCTGCTCCATTATCTACTTTGTATCCACCGACTACATCAGAGTCATCATCAGGAGATTCATCAGAGAGACCACTACATTCATCTTCACATTCTGCTGGACCATCTCGCAAGAGATGTAGATCCCCGGTTGATTCTGTACCATCATCTACGCCAGTTATGGGATCATTAGCTCCTACCCGTGCTGATCTCTTACCACCTCGTAAGAGGTTCAGAGATTCATATTCGTCTGAGGCTAGCATAGAGGAGGATACCGAGATTGATCCTATAGAGACTGAGGTTGATATGGAGTTGGGTATTGGTGATGGGGATGATGTTAGAGATCATGTTAAGATTGACCCTAGGGATGTCAGGGATGACACTGAGGTGTATGAGGCTGACACCAGTGTTGGAGATACGGTTGAGGTAGGTATCGACCCGATGTCTGCACTGATAGTTGAGGAGGAGATTGTAAAGCCAGCTGGAGAGGATTCTTCTGATTCGTTTGGCACTAGGGATGACATTGTTAGGTCATTCGAGGATATGCCAATTGACTTGAATTATGCTGTGCGCGACTTTTACCATCATATGTCTGAGGTTCGTATTGATAGGATTGTCGGGATTGAGACTGTTCAGAGACGGTTGGAGGCTGATCATTTTATAGCTAGGGGACAGAGAGTTAGTATGATCAAGAGGATTGACAGCTTGAGGTTAGAGAACCTCAAGATATAAAAGGGGATCGTGTGAACCAGGTAATTCTCTTCACATATCATCTTTCATAACGAGGAAAGTTTTCGTCAGGTTCGTAGGGATCATGATGATACCCGGGGGAGACTTAGGAGGTTGGAGTCGTATGTTGAGAGACGTTTGGGTTTTCGCCCTTAGACTAGTAGTACCATGATCATGAGTGACACTAGACTGATGGTTAGGATCTAGAATGTAGCAGTAGAAAAAATTGTGGAGTCAATGTTCCAATTTTGGATTTTGTTGTAACCGAATTATGCTTTTATTCTTGAAATGAAAAGCTTGTTTTGACTCTCTCGCTTATTTATCTATATTATTATTTATTCGTTCTGGCAACCGTGTTGTAAATATATTATATTTCATAGCATGTATTAAATTATCGTTATCTAATAATCGTATATTCGTTTCAAAATCTTACCATGGGTTGTGTCTTGTGATGTAGAATAATGACTAACACTCGTTCCGGTATGACCTCTGTCGCAATTGAAGAAATGATCAACCAACGTGTGGACGCAGCTCTAGAGACTCGTCGGGTTAACCGAGATCTTGAACTCGGGAATGGGAATGACAATAGAGGAGGAGATGGTAATGGAAATGGTAATGGAAACAATAGAGGCGACAACGGTGACGGTAATGAGAACCGTAATGTGAATGGAAGAGGCGATAGGCCTGGTGCTCGTGAATGTACTTACCAAGATTTCATGAAATGTCAACCACTGAGTTTTAAAGGACAGAGGTATGGTTGTTTGATAAATATTGAGTAATAAAGATGGAAACTGGTTTCACATCAGCAACTAAACCGGAGAGATATCAGTGAATAATGCTACTATGCACTTTACTCGATAGAGCATTTTAACCTGGTGGAATACCCACAAGAGAACCATCGGACTGATGCTGCATACCTTTATCAGTAGAGCTGTTGAAGCTGATGACTGAAGTTAACTGCCCGAGAAATGAGATCTAAAAGATGGAAACCGAGTTGTGGAATTTGTTGGTGAAGAACAATGACATGGCTACTTACACTCAAAGGTTCCAAGAATTTACCATGATGTGTACCAAAATGGTCCCCGAGGAGGAGGATCGGGTGGATAAATTTATTGGAGGTCTTCCCGATAATATCCAAGGAAATGTGATTGCTACAGAACCCACAAGGCTACAAGATGCTGTTTAAATTGCCAACAACTTGATGGATCAAAAGTTAAAGGGCTATGCTGTAAGAAACGCAGAGAACAAGAGGAGATTGAACAACAACTATAGAAACAACAGTGGGCAACAACCACCCCACAAACGACAGAATATTGGAGGTCAAAATGTTGCTAGAGCCTATATGGCTGGTAACAATGAGAAGAATGGTTATGAAGGCACACTTCCTTTCTGCAATAGGTGTAGGCTGCACCACGAGGGACAGTGTACTATAAAGTGTAACAACTGTAAGAAAGTTGGGCACATGACAAGAGATTGCAGGGCTGTAATTGCCACAACTACTCAAGGAACTCCAGGGCCGAATCAGAGGGTTATTACGTGTTTTGAGTGTGGAGCACAAGGACATTACCGGAAGGATTGTCCCAAAGTCAAGAACCAAAACCGTGGGAACAAAGCAAGAGTTCCTGATGCAAGAGGCAAGGCATATGTCCTAGGAGGAGGTGACGCTAACCCGGGTTCCAACACTGTCACGGGTACGTTCCTTCTCAACGATCATCATGCTTATATGTTATTTGATTCGGGTGCCGATAGAAGTTTCGTATCAAATACTTTTAGTATATTGCTAATTATCACATGTCCCTGGATAGGGAATCCGGTTGGCGTTACAATAACATTCGCGCATCAACAAATAATGTAATTATCAACTACTCATGCAATTGACAGTTCATGATAATGGGCTCAGGATGGTTAATCGCTACTTAGAGCAAAAACATAATCAATATAACTTTAAACACTTGCGTCCAATTTAATAAAGCAAGATAAAATATGGAAACTAACAAAGCATAGTATTCCACCCCAAATATATAGTAAATCCATTAAAACTGTAAAAGGTTAGGGGCTATGAACCACCTTGAGAACAGATAGTCCAAATAATCAACAGATATAACTAACGCAAAACTTTAGATGCAACCATTTTAAATTAAGGACCGTATATTACCGATACTTAATTAAAACAATGAATATAATCTATAGTCGTTCTTCGTACATCGTTCGGGCTATCATAATTAAAGAGGTCATGACATGACGTACGAGGAGTTAGGACACTTTAAATCGTAAATCCAACAACTCGTCGATACGTCATCCGAAGAGGCCTCATTATGAAACTCCCTAGTATTATAGCACTTTGATAACCACTCAATATTCTATATAGCATAATCACCGACTAATCGTTTTAGTAAAATAATATTTATAAAGTGAATACGTTTAATAAATATATTTGGTTCGTTTTAAGCCGTTGCTCGCGTTTCTTACGTCCACAGACACATCTTCGTAGAAAGTCGAGTAGAACAAAATATTACATTACACATTTTTGATATTCTGCGAAGATAGTGTTTTTACTATTCACAGTCCAAGAATAAAAAATAATAAATAACAAACAGCTATATACTCGTTTTTAGTTTTAATTAGCTTAAACTTGTAATCGTAATAACTTATTCGTTTTTAATCCCGATTTGAGTGATTCCTTCGAGTACGTCTTTGTTATTAAAAGAGGTATTATATTTTATAAAGTTGGGGTCCGGCTGATGATAGTACTTTTACTATTCCATAGTTTATAAAATTGCGTTTATAAACATTAATTATCGAAAAGTCGTAGTTTATTCGATAAAGTTTTCCGTTTTTTATAGCGATTCTTTCGAGTACGATCTCGTAATTAAAAGTTATATCATATATTAGATGTTTTTAAAAATAAATGGCTGTAATGAATATAGCGTTTTATAAAAATATTTTTTATAAAAGTCAAGTATAATCTGTTCGTAACCTTGTAAATTGCGTATCTTCTGGTAGCTTCGTTATAAAAACGGTTTTTTCGAGTTCTTTAAGACCCAGACGATCCTTGTGACATGTAGTATTTTATAAAATCATAAAACATATATGAAAATTTTTTTTTTTTGTTTTTTCGAATTACAAACATCCCCTCAAGATATTAATTTTTCCAAAATGTGTTTTAAAACATGTTTTATGTATATTTAATTTAGTAGTTTACTATAAAAACCCTAATAACCCCATATGTAACATATGATACTTAAAATTAATGTCCATTAGTCCATATATTTTTCATTTGTCCATGATTAACAAGTGTAACCATTTACTTTCTATTATTTTCACATGTGAAGATTAAGTAACCTTATAAAACCCTAATTTTAACCTAAACATGTTTATATTTAAACCATATGTTAACATACTTTTATATTCACTTTTCCATGATATATATAACCATATGACATAAGAATAAGTGCATAAAATCATAAACATAAATGAAAACTCATTTTACATATTAAAAAGTCATTAGTGGTGATTTAGCCATATTTAACATATTACACATAAAATAATGAGAAATAAAAGTATAAAGGAATTAAGAAGACCTTAGAGATGATGTAAGAGATGAGAAATAAGTTCTAAACCCGTGTTTAGATTCAAAACCAAAGCTTACAAGCTTATAAACCCTAGATTAGGTTTGAAACCCTAATCTTTCCTTTTCTTCCTTAATACTTGCAAATGATGAACCAATGCTTGCAAACAAGGGGGGGGGGGGGGGGGCCCTTGTGTGTTAAAACAAAAACCACGATTTACAACCCCACGGGGGGTATCGTGGGTTAGTCCCCCCTTTTTTAGTATGCTTAGGATTGATGTGTAAAATGGATGTAAGGATTGTATAAAAGTTGAATGGAGTTTATTTATATAAGTCTTATTTGGCCTGTGAGCTATAAGAGGAAGAGGAAGAGAGTTTTTGTGATTTATTGCTAAGTGTTTAAGAAAGGAAGAGTGCATGCATGCTATATATAGTCAAAATATCTTACTAACCTAACCATGGTTACTTTCTAACCCTTGTACAAGGTTAAGAAGTCAAGTGGTTCATGGTGTAAGAGTTTGTTCCTTAGATATTTCTTAAATATCTTAGATATTATGTACAAGTTGTAAATTTTGAGTCCTATCCTCAAAATTTCGGCATATATATATATATATATATATATATATATATATATATATATATATATATATATATATATATATATATATATGATGTTATATTTATTATTTTGGGTATTGGGTATAATCGTGGGTATTCGTTTAAGCGTAGATAGGTTTTGATGCTTCCGGGTATGCCGAAACGCGTTTTATCGCGAAACGTAAGCATTTTATGTAGCCAATAAAAATAAGATGAACAAAGTCATTAATTATCCTTATAATAATCATATAACACTTGCTTGATGTAAACATTTAATCGTTTAATGCCCGTTTACATTGAATGATCATTTTTAGTTTACGCGATTTAACTTAACGTTTACGGTTTAAGAGCAAACGCGTAAAACCCTAAAAATAAATTGTGAATTACATAATGTCATACAATGACCTAAAACACGAGGTGTTATATATTTCGCCTATAACCTGACAATATTTCGCGGGATTCACTCATTCACCTGAGAGTATTTCGCTTGTACTTAATGATATTTCGCTTGTAAATAGTTTTTATATTCCACGGATACTCTGCGATATTCCGCGGGATTCAAAACTAAACTGGTACTTTTTCTTTTTGCTGGTATTCCACGGAGAAGAAGAATGCAAATAAAAGCGTGAGGCGTGGCGTGACGGCATGACCAAGCCTCACGCCTTTGCGGCTATGGTGTAGCCTTTGCGTTTTTAAGGCGTAGCTTAAGATGGCCCAAAATATGAAAATATTTATATATTTATATCATATTTCGTATATATTGAGTTTACATCAAGCGTTGTAAATATCAATAAAGTTAAAAAATTATCCTTACATGTAATATTTTTCATTTTGAAAAGAAATTTTTTTTATCGAAGTTGAATCTAAAAGGCTTGTCACGCCTTACGCCTTAACGCGCCTTTTCACGCATCATCTCTCGACACGTATATAGTTGACGTCTTGGTCTGTTTCGTAACGTGGAGGCCACACCTCACGCCTTAGCGACACCATAACGCCGCAAAGGCGCGTCTTTTAGAACACTGATTACGACATCTCATATCAACAAA